>CM077251.1:758055-968055 GCA_039654775.1 Spinibarbus caldwelli | reverse complement strand
TTAAGGATGCTACTGCCCTTCATGCCGAACTCTGTGTCTGAAAGCGCCATGATATTCTGAAGCTCTAAAGGTTTGTTTTTGTTTAAATTGCAAGTGTTTTAGTAACTCCCCATCTTGAATGGCAAGAAAGAAAGAATTTGAGAACGCTGCTGTTTTCTGCCCTCTCCGGCTGTGGGGTTACAGGAAGACGGGTCACGGTTTGTGGAGCTGCAGTGTCTGTCCAGAGATGACCAAATTAGAAGAATGCAGATTTCAGCCTTGACACTGTGTTATATATCTCTAGAGTAGGAGGAGTTTGGGCCACAGGTTTGTTTTCTTTCCCCCCGACTCTCTCTGACTCTCCACCCATTACGGCCGGAGAGCAGACGCCTGGACACACATTGGACTCCCAACATGTTCTTGAGCCATCTACAGATGCATAGTGCTTTAGACAAGTGCATATCAGTATGCATTAGATATATTGCGAGATATATGAGATAGCAAAATACCGAAGTGAGTGTCATTTATTTTAAAAAATTAAGAGCATTTTTGCAGTACATTAAAGTTTAAAATGTAAATAGATGCAGTGTTGAACTGGAAGTCAGTCAGCATTGTATTTGTTTGTGGTTAGTGGATCTTAGTTGTTTCTCTACACATGTGGTTCCTCTGCTGAGACACCTGTGTGAACTTGAGGAGAAAGCACATTGAGACTTCAAACATGATGAAGAAAATTGAGCATGAGTGAGATGTTCCTCACTGCAGCATTATAAATGCAGATACAAATGCTTGCTTTTATAGTTTATATAATTCATTCAAATATTGTTTTGAGTTGTTTAAAAGCATTTTGGTGGCACTATATCTGTGTGTGTAGTATGACAGAGTAAGAAAATAACATAGGCTAAATGGATGTGGGCCTTTATTTAATGATGGCTGTTGCTTTCTATATATTTTTAAGAGATCTTTTATTTTATTATTTGTCTTACCATGAAGTGCTGAAATGTCTGATTAAGATGAATGAAACCATAAAAATAAAAATGCTGTTGTTTTACTTTTTACAGAATACATTGTCTAACATATATGAGCTCTGTAAGTCTGCTCTAATTGGTGTGATTTCATTTTGTTTGGAATCCACAATGTGATGCCAGCTGAATGCTAGTGAAATCAAGTCACTTGTGGAATTCAGTCTGTAAACTCGTGAAAGGGTTTTTTAATTCGTCAGACAAAGAACAGATACAAACAATGGAGTTAAATATGTACCATGAGAGTGCATTTATCATGAGCTATAGTTAGAATAATGACTGTTGCATAAATTTAATAGGATAATTTGACTTTAAAGATGTGGCTTTACAGAAATATCTCAGAAACTGAATGCAAACAGAAATATTGGCCATAAAACTAACATATATAGAGACAATATAAGTGGAGACAGATGCAGACCATTCAGACAGTAAATTTGGATGCCAAGCTGGTTTAGTCTGATGTGATTTTTTTTTTTTTTTTAAACTTTCATATTTGATTGTATGTATGAATGTGTGTATGTGCATGTAGTTTCTTATAAAAAGTGAATCATGTTGAGGGTCAAAACAGAAAGAGACTGGGTGCATCTTCACAGGTTGTAAAACAGCACTTTATTTATTCCACTTGTAGCTTATTTTCCAATAGTAAAAAGAAAACATTTAAAACAATACCTGAACATTAAAAAAAATATAGTTTTTTTTTCTTCAAAAAGCTGTATTCCTGAATACATGCACTTCAGTTACAGAGCTTGCGAAACATTCAGTGTAAACATTTATTATAATAAATGCAATGTGATATAGGAATACATCTTGAGAAAGTAGCTTTGATTTATACTGCTGGTTTTATACATGATTTTGAGGAATTGTTTTGTGCATGTGGGAGAACCTTCAAAATGACATAATGAGGAAGCTGATAGTTCATCCAGCGTGATGCTTAAGACTTCATTGTGTAATTTGCTGAGCAACAGAACAGATTCAGCAAAGCATTAATTGCAAATTGGCATGTCACTAAAACTACTGTTATTTCAACAAATGACCCTTGCAGCCTTTTTTTAAGAATCTTAAATTTATAAGCATTTTATAAAGAATATAATTTATATAAACAGTTGTATAATGGGTAAATAAATGCTTTAAATGCTTAATACTTAAAATACCTGAAGTACATAATCACATCGTTATACAGTTTTATGCAAGCATAATTAAATGCACTGCGATGCCAAATCTGAGTCGAGCTCAAAGGAAGTAAAAGTTCTCCAACAGCTGCTGCCTATTAACATGACTCAAGATGATCTACAAACAATTGCATAATCTTACATAATAATTGATATGTCTACAGTGATAGTGTCTTAGCATTGGACCATAAACTTTTCATATTGCAGTCCTTCTAACTTTATTTTGAAGCATAGATGATGTTTTATAAACATAAAGCAATTAAAACATTACTGTTAAGAGCTGAAGATTCTCCTCAGTTACCTGACAAATTCTATGGATGTGAATAAATCAGTTCATTGAATCATTGCAAACGTGTATAAATATTAAATATACAATTACTAAACAGCATTCAGTGCAGCTTTACTAATACTCATTATGTGGAATACATTTGTAATGTGTTCAGTCCTTATGTTCTGGCCTTTAGTCACAATAACAAGCTGGTTATTTATTTATACTCATGCTGGCAATACCAAGCCAAAAAGTTTTCCTCTGAGCTTCGCTGAGATTGTGTAATGGAGCGGCTTCAGTGTTAGACCATACGAGCAGTCCGTGGAGAGATCCTGAGAGGGGTAGCTCTCAAACGAGCACTGGTGCAAAAGGATGGCAGAGAACAGAAAAACCTCCACTTTGGCTATCTGATCACCAATGCATCTTCTCTTACCTGTCGAGAAGATCATCACGCTGTTGGTCAGGTCTTTATCCAGAGCTCCGGTCTCGTCTAGGAATCTCGACGGGTTGAAGATGTGAGGATCCTGCCACTTTTGAGGGTCATGATTGACGGACCATTGGTTGATGAACACCACGGTGTCTTTGGGGATGTGGAGACCTTCGATGGTGACGTCTGAGGTGGTGGAGTGTGGTATGGTGACGGGGACGAAGCTGGTGTAGCGCATGGTTTCGTAGATGAAGGCATCCAGGTAGGCCAGGTTGCTCTTGTCGTCTATTGATGGGAGTCTGTCACGACCTACTACTTTATCAATCTGCTCTTGGAGTTTGGTTTGGATTGATGGGTATTTGACTAAAAGCAGAAGTATCCATTGCATGACTGTTGACACCGTGTCTTGTCCTGCACCGATTAAATCAGTGACTGTAGACTCAACAAAGTCTTTAGTCAGCATGCTCTCTTTGCCATGCTCAATTACGCCAATGATTGCATCGCTCACGTCACGGGTGACCTCAGGGTCGTACGTGTCTCTATGCTGCACCACTTTGTCCTTCACATAAGCAAAGAACTCTTCATTAAGCAGCTTGAAGTTTTGATAAACGCTTCGGACCGGATTCGGAAACGACTGCAGCCAAGGCATGACGTCCACCAGGCTTCCAGCGCCAACGGTTTCGCCAAACTTATCCACTCTTCTAAGAAGAGTCCTGAACTCGGGATCGTCGTGGCCGTAGCGTTTCCCAAAGCAAAGCGCACAGATTACATTTGCGGCTGCGACGGTGAGTTCATGCGAAGGATTGAAGTGTCGCCCATCAGCGCTGAGCCTTAGAAACTTCTGAACCAGATCCATGGCTTCGCCTACAACGTGTTGCTCGAATGTCTTTTTGGTTTGAGTGTTTGCCAACGAGAATGCTCTCAAAGTCGATTGCGCTACTTTCCGATGCACCTTCCACTGTTTGCTGTAACTGCTGAACACCATGCTCCGACCGCCGGAGATCATCTGAAAGGACACAAAGTTTGGCCTCCCGGCAAATTCAGTGCTGTGTTCAATGAGCGCCTTACGTATGGCTGCGTCTCCATTCAGAACCACAATGTCACTTTGCCCCAGTCGGATCTGGTAGACGTTTCCGTACTTCTTTGCCAGCTTGGAGAAGGTGATGTGTGGCATTTGTCCCAGCTGCATGGCGTTACCCACCAAAGGCCAGGCGAACGGGCCTGGGAGCCTTTTCTTGATTGTGAGATTTCTGACCCAAAGACAGGCCTCCAGGAAGAAGAGGATGATGAAGGATGCTATCAAAGCCGGCTGAACCTGTCCACCCCATTCCTTCATGATGCTGCTGCTCTCAAACTCAGCTTCAGTCAGAGCCATTCTTCTGATGCACTTTTATTCTTCTCATGAGATCCTGTTCAAATAATGTTCGTTAAATGCTGCTATATATAGAGAGAACTATAAGCATCCATTTTTAAGAATAATTAATCTATTTCTTCTTTTTGCATGCAAAATTAATGTAAACTAACTCTCTCGGTTGCCAGTTCAGTGTGTGTTTATTAATCTGCATGCATTGATTTAGAGTTTTCTACTCTCTTTAATTTTCCAGGTTAAGCTGACAGGGTTTTCTGAGCTGCTTGGTTGGATCCATGTCTTTTATATATGTTTGCAGCACAGGGGGCAGGACTCGATGATAGTCTCACTCCTCCCCTTGTGGAAGCCGCAGAGACTCGGTTAGAAGGTCTGAGCGTCTGGCAGCAGCCGAACACGGAGATCCAAGTGCGCAACCGGTTCTGTTCACCGGGAAAACGTCTCAAATAGTGCGTAAATCATCTTTGTTTTATTTGCACGCGCTCTGTGCGGGGTATTTCTGATCATCGTTGCGTAGATGCATAAAACTCAATTGTGCAAAACTCTTGCGGTTTATGCCAGTCATCATATTGTGCTAAACTCAAATGGAGTGATGCATTAAACGTTTTATTTTGCTGCAGCTGAACTCGTTGCATCTATTTATTTTTTTGACGCGTCTGTTTCTAGTCGTTTGCGCACTCTTGTAATCGTTATTTCTGCTCTGGTTTGCACAGGATTACGAAAATGTTATTTTAAGCTTGATGCAATCATCGACGGCATCGCAGACTTCAGACATTTGTCTTGGGGAATGTTTCGTAATAAAAAGACGCTCTGTTTTGCAGACCCACTTTACATAAACCCTAAAAATGGAAAAGTATGCATGCATGGAGTTATGCAACACGACTAGACATTGAAAAACCATGCTATCCCTGTATTGTGTGCGTGTGTGTGTGTGTGTGTGTATATATATATATATATATATATATACAATATCTATAATGATTATGAATGTGAGTATGGAATAGCATGGTATGTCATAACATACATTAAATTTTCTCATGCATATTGTTAAAAGATAAGATTATTGTAGTTGCACCATCATAAAGTTATTATAATAAATCATTTAATATCCTTGCAGAATAGCCTAATTCATTATGTCAATGCAAATTTGATCTCTTGAGTACAAACAAATCAAACATTGATTTTTAGTACAAATGTCAACATTTTGTAACACAGGGAAACAATAAAGTTCGTAAATGATCTTTCAGAGCATAGTTTGATGTTGTGTTCACATGTCGATGGTGCATCATGTTCTGGGGTCTCTGATCTCACCGTAAAGCACGCCAGGGTCTCTCTCGGCTATTTTCCTCTCACAATTTCAGGATAAATTTTCACATGTGTTTTTGGGTATGCAGTCATTGAGAGATTGCTTAATTGCAAGCATGCCTTCATGACGTGCACTAAAGCAGATCCTCTCTCAGAATACACCAATACAGACACTTTATTCTGTAAGAAAGCACATAAAATTAGATATCCTGAGAGGGTCATTTGTCTTTAAAAGTTTAATGATGTTTTCGGTGCATGTGTATATGCATTTGCTTTCGTTTTTCCTTTGCTCTTTGTACAGACTCAGTTTATATCATAAGAGCGTTAAATGGAAGTTACATAGGTATTTTCTCATTTATATTTGCAGCTCCAGTGATCTATCGTTCGTCAAGTGAGAAGGAAGTTGTCTGAAATCTCAAGATTTAAGCGATAGAACTGAATGTTCTTGATGCAAGACGTTTCTCTTCTGAGCGCCAGGCAGGAGATAAATGTTCCTTGTTTCCTCACCAGGAGTTTATTTTTGCAGGGATCTAATGACCCTAATTGCAGCGCTCCAGCGTTTCTAGAGTCAGAGAGACAGTAGCATTGATTTCTTGCTGATAGTACACTTTCCTGGATGCAAACCACCACTAAAATGAGATGTGCTTCCTTCCCTGAGAAGAGAGGAAGGAGAAGCTGCCAAATACAGTCAGCTCCAATCCACTTGGATTTAGGAGCCCACTGTTTTTGCTCCCTAGGAGAGAATAAACATCTTCACAGAAACAAGATTAGATTTCATTGTGCACTGCTCAGGGAACACTATAGAGAGGAGGAACTAGTGAGCATTAAACTGTCTATTAACTCAGTTAATAATCTGTGTGTGTAAGCCGTACACATAATAAATTATAGTAGTAAGCCTTTATGTTTAATCCATTATAAAAGTATTTTAATGCATTAATTATGCCTTAAAATGTTCTTTATAATGCATTATGATCTCATGAATAACAAGGAATCTGCATAATGCATTTTAACTTTGGTTACACTTATTTATGAAATAAAATGCATTACAATGCACATTATTCATTTTTATTAAGGTTTAAGTTGTGCTATCCATTGTCTTAAATCTAAAAAAGTAAAAATTGTTCTCATAGATCTTGCATTTTAATTTTTTTTTTTTTTTTTTTTTTAAAAAGCTCAGGATTTTGATTGAATTTGTAATATTTTTGCAAAGTAAACCACAGCAACAAAAGCTTTTAAGTATAATAATTTAATTTACCATAATTCATTATGTTAGATCATCAAAAATTGATCATCAAATGAATTGATGTAACAATATTGTAATATTACTGTGGTATTAGTTAATATTCTGTGTGTAAGCAGTACATATATAATAAAAGATATTTTATAGCTATCTTCTAAAAAAGACCTAACTTATAAAATAAGTATAAGTTAAATATAAATTAAGTAAAATTTGTTCTCACAGATTTTACGAATTACTTTTTAATATTAAAAGCTCAAGACTTTCTGATTGACTTAATATTTGCAAAGCTTTTCAGTAATATTTTAATGTAACATCATCCAAAAATCAAGGATTATTACAATTTTGTGATATTTTGTGTAAGCATACATATATAAAAAAATATATTATTATTATTATTATTATTATTATCATCTTAAATCTGAAAAAGTAAAACAAAAAAAATTCTCACAGATCTTACAAATTACATTTTAAAAGTATATATTTTTTAAAAGCGCTACATTTTGATTGACTGTAATGTTTGCATCACCACAGCGACAAGCTTTTAAGTATTTTTATTTAATGCACCACAATCCTTAACATTTGACATTTTTTGTTATAATATAACTTCGATGACTCAGACACCGCTCTGGGTTTGTAGACCCGGTTTTCCAGTGTTACTATCAGAGCTCAGCGCTGGTAAAATCCCATCACGTCTTTCCGTACGGGAGAGTCCTCTGGAACCCCGTGATTCACATATGGTCTCTCACATCAGCGTCCTCTCTAATCAGAGCCAGCTTTACGGCGAGAGTGTGTGTGTTGCGTGAGGCTGTCGTGTTTGCCTGCCATTATTCTCCTTAACCTGGCTGTGAAAGGCTGGCCGTGACCCCGGAGGGTCGGAAGGTCGAGGACTTGGCAGCCGCCAGCGAGTGGATGCAGGTCTCACGGTGGACGAGCCGATCCCGTTCTGGAGCTAATCACTGTTTACTAGAATCATTTCCACTTTTCAGCGAGCTACTGTCACGCACGGCTGCGGGAGGGGGGAAGCCCGGGGGTCCGACGGAGCCGGCGGGATTCAGGGAAAAGCACTCACTGAAACGAACCTGCGAATGCAGATTAGACAGCAGCGGTGATCCAGAACCCCAAACGAGCGACTGACACTCAGTGAGAGGAAATGAACACACTCTCTCGCTGCAGGACACTAACCAGTGCTTTATGAGCGTGACTCACCAGTGCCATCTTGACCATGTTAGTGCTCGATGGAGTTTATTAACGCCAGTGACGTGATGCTGATTCACTGAATTTGAACGATTTAAACTGTAGATTTTCACATTTTTGCAGAAAATACCAGCCAGTGTTTTGAGTGGTTCCCAGGGTGTTGCTATGCAGCTGCTAAGGTGTTTTGATTGGGTTTTAGCATGTTGCTAGGGAGTTACTGCAGTAGCTTGTTCCCAGGGCATTGCTATGCAGTTGCTAGGGAGTTACTACAGCAGGACGTTTGCAGGGTGTTGCTATGCAGTTGCTAGAGAGTTACAGCAGCAGGTTGTTGCTAGGGCATTGCTATACAGTTGCTAAGGAGTTATTACAGTAGGTCTTGGTCATGGTCAGGGTAATGATATGCAGTTGCTAGGAAGTTACAGCAGCAGGTTGTTGCCAGGGTGTTGCTATGCAGTTACTGCAGCAGGTTGTTGCCAGGGCGCTAATATGCAGTTTCTAGGGAGTTACTGCAGCAGGTTGTTGCCAGGGCGCTAATATGCAGTTGCTAGGGAGTTACTTCAGCAGGTTGTTGCCAGGGTGTTGCTATGCAGTTACTACAGCAGGTTGTTGCCAGGGTGTTGCTATGCAGTTGCTAGGGAGTTACTACAGCAGGTTGTTGCCAGGGTGTTGCTATGCAGTTACTACAGCAGGTTGTTGTCAGGGTGTTGCTATGCAGTTGCTAGGTAGTTACTGCAGCAGGTTGTTGCCAGGATGTTGCTATGCAGTTTCTAGGGAGTTACTATGGTAGGTAGTTACCAGGGTGTTGCTATTAGTTAATAAGTTGGTCAGAGTGTTTTTTTAACATGTTGCCAAGCAGTTGCTAGAGAGTTACAAAAGTAGGTTGTTGCCAGGGTGTTGCTATGCAGTTGCTATGGAGTTAGTAGGTTATTGCTATATACAGTACAGAAATAGATTATAAAGGCATAGATTATTTTATCTTTATAAATTTAGTTTAATCTTGGAACTAGAAATTTGCTCTTGTGCTCTATGTGTGACTTATATTTTTATGACATGCATGAACATTTTGTTTTTATTACATAAATCGCATCACAAAAATATGCAAGATTCCCAAGCGCAGGCTATCTTTAACTGAATCCAGTGAGGTTATTGAATTATTGCGGTCTGTTCTAAAACGAGAGCGAGTCGGCCTGAGGGAACGCAAGCACACAGACGTCTCACAGCGGGATGCTTGTGCTTTCGCCAGGTACATTAAACCACAAATCTCCTCTTACTCTGACCTCTGCTCGACTTTGGGTCCAAGATCCCATCGGCCAATCAGAAGTGAGTGCTGTGCGTTTCCTCCAATCAGAACTGACCGTGTGAGCATTAGTGATTTGATGTGGCCTGACATTTAAGTGCGATCAGTTACTATAATTTGATATGTCAATGATGAGCGCTCCTGAACATTTCCAGTCTGTTAATAACGTGACTTGGCCGATGAGCAGTGATGGAAACTGTGGAGTTGAGTTATCAAGCACACCAGAACAATGATGTGAAGTAACAGATGTTTTTACGCTTCATCATTATCATATTTATTATTAATTTAGCAGATACTTTCAAATCAGCCGATACAGCATTGCACATAAAATAATGAATTTATCGCATTTACGTAAACTGATTAGAGCATTAATGTAGAATAGCGTGATGTGTCCAGCTCACACTTCAACATATAGCAAAAAGAAATGAAACCTTTTTATTTTTTGCATAAAGAAAATTAAGGCTATTTTATTTTATTTTATTTTATTTTTGCAGTTTGACATTTTTTCATGAAGAATGCATCTACACTATGTATTTTTCGGCATTATTTATTCTCATTACATTTAATTTTATTATTAAAGAATAATTATTTAAAAATATAAATTATATGATTACCATACATATTATTTTAATTGTCATAAAAATGAAATTTATTTGTCATAAAAATCAATCACAGCATGAATATGTTTATGTGTGTATATAATGTTTGTGTAAGCACAAATTAAATGGTAAGATTAGCCAATATTTTTCATGCCATGTCTTAAAATACTTTAGCCAGAACTGAGTTCTCTGAAATATCTGCACATTAGAAAACATTCCCTCCTTTTTTGTCTTGGCATGAAGAGCAGTTTGTTCTTCAGCAGAAGTTTTGAGGCATGTTGTTATTTCAAAGTTTGCAGGGGCTGTTTTCTCTAAGCCAGATTATTTGCTGAATTTCTGTTGATCTTCTGCATCTATGTTTCTATATCAGGAGTAGATTGAGCATTTCATTCTAGACTTCAGTCATTGAGTGCATTTAGTTTTGTTTTTACCAGCACAGTATTAAATGAATGACTATGTAGAGTGATAATGGCGTTTTCCTTCACCCCTCTATAGGTGCGTTCTGATGTCTTCTGCAGAGGTTTCTTGCGTGCGAGGATGAGTTTGCGTGCCACACTGGCCTAGCGTGCGCAGATCCCGGTCACCGGCCCCGACCTCCCCTGGGAGGAGGAGGAGATTAAAATGAGACGGGGAAGGAAAAAAATACGGCGAGAAATGGCTTCCAGATGACCCCGATTTGAGTTGGTTAGCTCATTTGTAGCTGGCAGACAGACTCTGACAGGAACAATTACAGCAGCAGCACATCTCCAGCTTAATGAAGGATTACTCACACATACATCTTCACTATTCACAACTTAGAATTAGTAACATTCTCACTATAAATAAACTTTATTCTGATCTACAATGTGGGCTTAAGTAATAAGACTTTTTAAAGTGTTTAAAAAGAATTGATCAAATGGTTTATGCTACAAAAACAATCTCTAAAACTCAAAATATACTATTTTATTATTTTTATGACTATAATTATGATAAAAATAAGTTGCCATAAAGTTGCTCTTTACATTGTGTAATTGTATGGATATTTAGTCTTTTAGTTTGATTGCGTTTCATTTCCCATACAGCAAAAATATATTTTCAAATACAAATAAAAAAAAGGGCAAAAAAATATATTTGCTATATTTAGTATTTACTTAAATATATTTTCTACCAATATATTTTTGACAATTTTCGTATAGTTTTGAAAATGTTTTAAAAATACAAATATATTTTTAAAAAAAAAACATTTAAAACTTTACACCCTCCGTATATGTTCAGTCCAAGAAAATACTTTCACATTTTACATTTGAAGAAAAACTTTATTTGTTGTCTATAACACATATAAATCTATAACACATTTGATTTTTTTTTTTAAAATTTAAAATAAACATTAATGAATCATTATAAATCTATAATTGTCATGATGGGTTTGGTTAGTTAGTATGGGTAGTTAGTTAGCCCCTGCTGATAGATTTTGTAACTGCACCATTGCGTTGCCAAAAAGCATCTTTCACAAGTAGCCATGTATTCTGATTAAATAATTATTTGCATGCTACATGAATTAAAATAAATAAATAAATATTAAATTAAATAACTAGATGCTTTTCCATTGATTATTTACTTATTATTTTTTTTATTTATTGCACTTAAAAGGGTGAATTTTTAAGTGCAATGAAAACAGAATTTCAAAATTTTTTTTGCTTGTTGCTCCAGTTTCACTTTGCATGTAAGTGGCTTTTCTTTTTTTTTCTTTTTTTTAGCTTTTCTGTCTGCTTATTTGGTATGTGCATGTCTACAGAAAACCCCAAGACTGAAGAAATCTCATGCAAACATGTTTTTTTTTTTTTTTTTTTTTGCTTTATTTTAATGCACTGATAGCATGTAGTTGCCGGAACTGGCGTGTCGCAGATGGGACGGTAAACACGGGTGGTCTTTGCGGCAGTGCAATCATGTTTGTCCTTAATGCTGAATATCACACTGACAAACCACAGTCATTTACATGCAACCGTGTAAATGAAGAAGTGCAATTAGAGAGTCGAGACCTGCTCCAAAAGCAGCTCGTTCCATATCACAGTACACCCTGGGAAGTCTTTCCTCAAGGGATCATGGGAAGAGATCCGATCTCTGTTCTCACTTTATTCTGGGATGAAAGTGTGTGGATTCTCAGCAGTGCGTTTTGCCTGTTCTGAATCTTGTTTACAGGCTATAAATCTGCTGCTTATGTGCGACACGAGTGACATGATGTAGTGGGACTGTAACAGCTCGTAAGGACACTTGTTATCAATTACACATTTTCTCAACTCAGCATTCCAGATGCTCTGAAGTGAAAATCATACAGTAGAAAACAAGAAGGCAAGGTCTTTCCACCCAAAACAGAGGCAAAATAAACCTTTCAGCACTTTATAATTCAAGACAACACAAGTACATTTTTAACATTTTATCTTGTATATCACCATACTTACCCAGCTGATTACTCACAGTACATTAAGACAATTGGTTTAGAAGTTTTCTTAAATGTTACATTTTAATATGCAGCAGTACATTATTTAATTCATTATTAAAGTATGCACTAATTCGTATACATTTCCAGGACAACCGGATAAAGCTAAGTTCAAATTGTTGTTTAACTTTGTTGACATATAAGATTTACAGAGAGGATTTTGGATTTCTCTTTTCATCACTCCATAAATCAGAAAATACTGTCAACAGGCAGAAAACATTACATTTTCACCGTATTTTTTTAGGGATAAAATGTTGTATAAATCAGTTTGAATGATATATGAACAAACCCCTCAGTAAAAACCTTCAGATTATAGATAGAAGTAAAACTAAATTTTGGGGTATGTACTGCTGAAGTGGAGATAATTTTTTTTTTAATATATATTTTATAATAGAACTCTACAGATCCAAATAGAAGCAATAAAATAGTGAACTAGAAATAATAAAATAACAATAGTTTAAAAAAATAGTGTATTTTGGATGTTTTCTTTCCACTAGTCCAAAACAACATGATTTGAAAAGTCAAATAGCCCAAAACCTCAAAAATGACCAGTGCGTGAAAAACAATGGTTTCGCCTGTAGTGCCTCACCTTAAAATATAATTTATTAAAGAGAAACAATAAAAAATGTTCCCTGAGAAATGTTGTTCTTTCACAAAAGTATTGTTTACCCAAAAAATGTATGCACTCTCTCACAAAACGTTTGCCTTTTGCAAAAGTACATTTTATTCACTTTTTTAGGAATAAAGTGTTACATTAATCAGTGTGAATGATATATAAACAAATGCTTCTATAAAAACCTTCAGAATATGTATAGGAATAAAACCAATAGTTTTGCCTGTAGTGTCTCACCTTAAAATTGCAATTTATTAAGGAGACACAATGAAAATGTTCCCCTCAAATCTTTGTGCTCTCTCACAAACATTTGCCTTCTTTCACAAAAGTACATTTTTATTCACATTTTTAGGATTAAACTGCTATATAATCATAAATCAGTTTGAATGATATATGGACAAATCCATCAGTAAAAACCTTATGAATATAGATAGGAATAGGGTGAAGTCAGCTAAAATGGGCTATCAGGTAAAATGGGCCAAATAAGGTTGTAGCATCATATCTCTTTAAATTTTTACAGAAAATCACATTAACTGATCTTGCATTGTTGCTTCAACACTTGTTGACATGTAACAATAATTTTTATTGGTCTGAGTTTTTTAAGGCAGGCAGGGCAGAGTGTTACATGAAGCTCATCAGAGAAATTGTAAGGTAATTGAGCCTGACATAGAAAATTTCATTAATCACTAATAAGGGTACTAAAGCAATTATAAGTAAGCTTACCAACAAAGCAAAGGTTTATGAACAATGTTTTAACATGCTCTATCAAATAAAAAAATTTAATTTATAAAAGAAACTTAGGTATTTTAGGTAGAAATGGCTGGTTAAGCTAAAATGGGCCACAATTTTCAGCTAAAATGGGCTGCATACACACACACAATTTTAGACAGAAACTGAGGGTGAAGATAGGTTTATAGGCCTAGATATGTGTCCATACAAAATCTTAACAGTCTTTAAAAAAAATACAAGCATACACACATACATGCACACAAAAGACACCAATGCACAGAAACACACACCTATACAACATGATCAGTTCATTTTTAATTGCATTTTTTAATTAAATATTCATTCAACTTTCTATGTAATGAAATACATTTATGGTGTTACTAAAGACAATAGTGTCAATTTACTGTTAAAAATAAAATGATTTAAGCTGAAATTACCTGTGTTGTTCTCTTTTTATATTGGCCCATTTTAACTGAACAGCTGGCCCATTTTACCAACACAGTCTCACTCCCAACTCGTCATATATTGACGCTTGGTCAGGACCCCTTGGCCTGCCTATTATATCTTGTGTTTTATTGACAAATGGTAGGTTTAGGGGCAGGGGTTGGGTTACCTGCTCATAAATGTGTAAATAGTGTAATATAAATAAAACTATTGTGACTGTTTACATTGAAAAATCCCACCCCAACATATATGCAATAATGGCAATATTATTGCCCAAAATTTAATTTAATCATGACGATAAGCCTTTTGCGTTGGCACATTGACGCTAAGGGTTTCTTATTTAAAGCAATGGAGGACCCTGCACGTCGAAAAATGACGCTAAAGGGGTACCCTGTGCGTCAAAAAGCGATGCCAAAGTGTCCCGACCAAGCGTCAATATGTGACGAGTTGGGAGTGAGACTGTGCTGATTTTACCTGCATGTTGTGCCGTGGCTCAAGAAGGTACCTGCTGATGCTCTTAACTCTCACAATTTTAAAATTTTTATACTTTTTCACATTTAAAAAATATAAATATATTTGAGACCCATGCTAATTTATAAGAATATCATTAGATCTCATGCATAGCTTATTTGATGGTATTATAAGTCATTTACCAAAACGTGGCCCATTTTAGCTGACTTCACCCTAAAAGTGGAGTGAAGTGGGAAAAAAAAAAAAAAGTTTTATATATTATAAATGAAATCTACAGATGCAAATAGAGGTGCAATAGTTTTTTTCCACTATTCCAAAACAATATGATATGACTAGTACATTGACTAGTCATGAACTAGTGATTGACTAGTACATGAAAAAAACAAAAAAAACAATGATTTTGGTTTTAAAATTAGAAGTAATTATTTTAAGAGACAGTGAAAAAGTTTAAAGCCATTGCAAGCAGTTCTTTAAAACTACAATGATTGTTTAACAAAGAACTCTTTAACTTTGGTCCTATAGATCTTTAGGATCTCTATTGAGGACAGAATGTTCTTCTGTTTGAATGGTTGAAGTGATCCTCAGTCTGAACTCTCGTCAGAATCGACTCCTCAGTCATGTTTCCCACATGGTCTCCCGAGCGTCTCTGGCTCCAGCTCTGATTTCCGCAAACATTGTGTTGATTCTGATTCTTGTCTAGTTAGTGGGGTTCCCTTCCTTTGTCTCGCTGGGCTGCTAGTCATTCCTGAGGGAGTGTCTGACGGATGGTTTAGAGTCAGCCGTTATTACGCTGCAATTAAATGACTCTCTGGGACACTTCACATAATGAACCATTTCCTCCGGCTGAAATGTTTCTCCAGCGTTGCCCAACATGTGGTTAAGACAGCCTGTCACGATCAGCACGGTTCCCTCTCCTGTTTATAAACTCACTGGAGACATTTCAGATTCAATATATAATCGATTTCAAATGACATTGTTTTCTTTTCATTTATTATTTGCTGACTCTACTGTTTCCTCAGACCCTGGAGAATCCAAGAAGAGCTGTTTTGGAGATCTATGAGACGGAGATCCAGTTCTTATGACTCTTGCAGAGATGTTTAGGTAATAATGAGATGACCAACAGCAAATAATTCACTCCTTTCTTTCCAAGAAACATATGTGCTATTGACCAGGAGCTCTGAAGATCATGTTTTCTGTGTAAAGAAATGACAATCACTTTGAGGGAACATTGTAAAGTTAATTTATAAATGGCTTTGGATTAAAATATTTGCGAAATGAATGAATGTAAATATCTATGACTAATCATTGTTTTCTAGACACTTGATGGGTTTCAAGTGCAAACCAACATCATTGCTTCCAGGACTGATTTGCTGTGAACCAAGACAATCTCATGGCAATATGTAACTTTTTACATTTTGGCAAATCTAATTTGTACATTTTTCATGAGATCTGCTTACACCTGGTGATGGTTATTGTTTAGGGATGGACCTTCATGCTTACTTTTTTATAAAAATTATACATTTTTGCATGATTCACAATGTACAATCGCTGCCTTGTGAGTTAAGTTTTCCTGTGAAATTACAAATAAAAAGGATGTTGCATGAAATGGATCCTCATTCATATTTAAAGTATTTAATTAATTTGATTATATAAAAATAGGCATTATCACATGGTTGTTTCAAAATATTGCATTCCCTCAAAAAACTTTGCATTTTCTTGCAAAACTCTGTTTTCCAACAAAACATTCGCATTTGCTCACAAAAATATTATGCTCTCCTGATAAACTTCCCTCGCATATTACTGTTTTTCTCACAAAAATTTGCGCTTTCTCACAAAAATATTGCATCCTCTCCCAAAACATTTATATTCGTTCTCAAACATGTTGCGTTCCTCCAAGAAATGTTGTGTTCTTTCACAAAACATTTGTGTTTTCTTGCAATAATATTATGTTCACTTAAAAAAGAGTGTTTGCAAGAGAAACCTATTGCGTTTATCACAAAACATTTGCATTTTCTTGCAAAAATAATGTCTTTCCCGATAAGCATGGCATTCTCCCCCATTCTCCAAACCCCAGTTTGGGAAACGCTGCTCTATAGAGCGACCTGTTCACTTTTTCCACCTTTTTCACCATCAGAGGAAAAACAGACGTTCAGTGATCCGGCTCTGCACCTCTGCTGGATGCTGCGGTCGGATTGGATGGGTGGTTTTTCCTTCACCTCATCAGGGTCACTGAACGCCCATCCCAAAGCCATCCAGGACAGCCAATGTCTCCGCTTCAGCACGAATATAAATAGAGAGCTCTCACTCTGTTACATGTGGAAAGATCTGGAGCAGGTTTTTCTGTTTATAATGCTCTGAGGTCCTGTAAACACATGGACACATACAGAAACCACAATAGAGACCCTGAAGGTCAGAGGTCAATGTTTGGAACAAGTCAGACTGTAGTTTAAATATCACCAGTCAAACTCAATTACAATTTCCACTGTGTTCTTTTAACAACCCAGACGACTTAAAATAAAAAGACATGCTCCTCATTATATTTCAAACAGTATTTAACTGTATTTGATTTCTAATTAAATCAAAAATAGCACGTAGATGAGTTTCATGTCACAGCTCAGGATAGTGACTACATACTGTATCTTCTTTAGTTTGCTCACAAATCTGTTTTTTTACTAAACTTGGCATTGTGTGCTATATTGGTCACTATAGTTTGGACACTTTCAGGGGTTTTTTCACATGAAATGTCTGTGTATTTTGTTATATGTTAAGCAATCATTTTGTCAAAAATAAATAAAATTTAAAAATGAATCAATAAATAAATATGTCTATATATAATTGCCTGCATAATATTTTAAGCATTCCTCAAAAAAGTAATAAAATTGGTTAAAAAAATAAAAATAAAAATGAATGAATGAATAAATCTAACTATATAATTGTCTATGTAAAATTGTCTATGCATTTTGTTATTGTGCATCAAAAATAGATAGAATTTGTTAAAAATATAAAATAAATACATCTATATTGTCTGTGTATTTTGTTGTTTTAATCACTCATTTGGTCAAAAATAAAATGTTAAGAAAATAATCAAAATACATGCTTCTGTAAATAATTATCTGCTTTTTATGTTAATCATTCATTGTGTGTTAAAATAAGAAATGAAATTGGTATAAAAAACAAACAAACAAATAAAATTGTCTATATTGCTATGTTAAGTATTCATTATTCAAAAAATAACGTTTGTTGAAACAAAAATAAGAATACATGAGCTATGTATAATTTGATATCTGTTAAGCAATCCATTGTGCATCAAAAATATATAAAATTTGTAAAAAAAAATAAATAAATAAAGAATAATATATACAATTATTGTATATGATCCCCATCATATACAATAATATACAAATAACAGTTGGCAACCTTCAACTGTTATCTGAAAGAGCTATTTCTACCTGATTTAACCCATAAAAATAATTTTTGTTGGTATAAATGAATGTATTTAAGTAAATTCAGTGATGTTAAATAATATATTTGACTTGTACAGTATAAAACTAGTTAATTTAAATGTTATTTTTAGTTTATTATTATACCGGCAGAGACCAGGGTCCTGTTTCATAAAACAAGTTTACCAAATATTATTTCAGTTAGTCTGTCTTATTGTCAGTCGATTTGGTTCAAAATAAGTCAGACTAACTGAAATAAGCCAGGCTTTTTTGGTAAACTTGTTTTATGAAACGGGCACCTGGTCTGGATCCTCCAGGATTACCGGCTCCTGCGTGACAAGAGCGGCTCCTGTTCTGTGCGTGACTGCTCTGTTCCCGTCTGTCATCTCAGGGTCGCCTTCACACCCTCGTTAGGCGGCACACTGCTTGTTTTGGCCCGGCGCCCGTGTGAACAGAATGCTGAGTGCGGCCAGCGGCTGGAAGTGAACCGTGAGCACGGGGACAGCGGCGTAATCGCCTGCTTTTGACCTTGCTGCGGGGTCACAGGAAATGCAGCTTCTATGCCGCTTTTAGACCGGGATGCGCAGGACTGGGTCACGCAGAGTTCACAGCACTGCACTGATCAACACCCGGCTTTCCCGAGCATGCGGTACAGGAGACCGGGGCTAGTTGTCACAGTGTTAAAAAAAAAAAAACTATTTCTAAAAATTATATATATACAGTATATATACATATATTATATATATGTTACGGAGCCAACGAGACGAGAGACGTGCGGATCCATTTGCAAGGCTTTATTTAGAGACGTGGTCATGAAACAGGCATAGATTCAATAATGGCAAACAGGTACAACATAGGTATGACAAAGAGTAATCCTAGAGCAAGCGTGGGTCTTCGATCAGCATACAATATCCAACAATGTTTTCCCTGGTGATAATTGAACAAGCAGAAAGTTCATCATTGGAATCTTTGGCAAATACTGGTTGAGTTGACAGTTCGTAACTAGACCTATTGACTGAAACTGGATTGGCAGAGAGTTCGATGACTGGAACTAGACAGGCAGATAATTCACACTCAGGACCCTTAATGGTAGCTAGACAAACAGATGGTTCAAAACTGTATGTATTGACTGAAACTAGACTGGTTGACATGTTAGACTCAGGCTCATTAAACAACATAGGACAAATAGGTGATTCAAAATCAGACTCAATGACAGATGCTGGACTGACACAAGGTTCGCAATCAGACTTATTGTTAGCAGAAACCAGATAGGCAGACATTTTAGTGAGTGAAACTAGACCGGCAGACGATTCACAGTCAGACTCATTCATAGGAACTGGACCGATAGATGCTTCAACAGAACCATTGACCAGAACAAGACTGACAGAAAATTCAAACATATTACTTGAAATGGGACAGACAGATGGCTCAACCTCAGACATATTCAGGGAAACAGAATGGGCAGATGGTTCATAGTTCAGCTCCCTGACTGAAATTGGTAAGACTGACAGCTCTAACTTAGCATTATTAACTGGTTCTTGACAGACAGGGAAATCATACACACGCTGGAACACTAGACAAGTTGACAGTTCACAGTTAGTCTTATGGATGGAACAGACAGATTGTTCACAAGTGGTCTCTGGACTTGTGACAAGGTTAACAGGGCATACAAAGAGTTCATTTAAGGTTTCCATGGCAGTGATATGTAGGGAAGAGAGTTCCTGAACGGCCCTTGTAGCTGAAGCAAAACAGTCAGGAAATTCACAGTCTTTATCCTCAGAAGTGACAGACAAGGCTGAGAGTTCAAAGTCAGCTTCTTCAGCTGGGTCGAAGCAGGGCAAAAGTTCACAAACGGCCTCCATGGCCAGTTCAGTGCAGGGCAACAGTTCAAGAGCGGCCTCTGTGGCCGTGACAGGACAGGACGAGCTTTCAGGGACAGCCCTTCTGGCTGCGACAGGACAGGACGAGGATTCATTGACGGCCTACATAGCCGTGACAGGACAGGGCGAGAGTTCACAGACGGCCTTCTTAGCCGTGACAGGACAGGGCGAGAGTTCACAGACGGCCTTCTTAGCCGTGAAATGACAGGGCGAGAGTTCACAGGTGGATACCACTGACACCTCTAGAGGTTCTGCAGCGGATACCGCCACCTTTGGAGGTTCTACAGTGGTACCATAGGGAACCAGAGAGAGTTCATTAACAGGACAGGTACCGTGCTCATCTACGGTTCCTTCGACCGTGATATGACAGGCAGGACATACATTGTTGGGCACCACCACCACGCAAGGAGCTGAAGCGAGCACCGCTGCTTCGGGAGGTTCTGCAGCATGCACCGCCACCTCTGGAGAAACTGCAGCGGGCACCATCACCTCGGGGAACACAGCAGCGAGTGCCACTACCTCAAGAGGTTCTGCAGCATCAGCCGCCACCTCTGGAGACATCACAGTGGACGTCGCCACCTCGAGCAGTTCTGTGGTGGTGTACGCAGCCCAAACGCAACATAGAGCGATCCCCATCATGGGAAGCGCTGCAGGCAGGGGACTCAGTTCAGGGAGAGGAGGGCTAGAGTGAGTGAGTTTGGAGATACCAGCTGCGTGTGCAGACACCAGCGGTGCATCCCTCACACTGGATACCAGACTACGATACAAGAGAACTGACCTGGAATATCTGGGTGTGGCAGACAGAACGTGACCTCTGGATGATCAGCGGAGACGTGACTTGACTCATGACGTGACTCTGGATGATCAACGGAGACATGACGTGACTCTGGAAGATCAGCGGAGACATGACGAGACTCTGGAAGATCAGCGAAGACATGATGAGACTCTGGTAGATCAGTTGAGACGTGATAAGACTCTGGTAGATCAGCTGAGACGTGACGAGACTCTGGCAGATCAGCTGAGACTTGCCTTGGCTCATGACGTTCAATTGTGACTTGACTTGGCTCAAGAAGATCAGCTGTGACTTGACTGGATTCATGAATGGCAGCTGTGACATGACAGAGCTTTGTTGTGTCCGCCATTTTGCGACCAGGCTCCGCTGTCGCCGCCATTTTGTGAGCGTACTCTAATGCGGCCGCCATTTCAAGAGTGAGAGCGGTGTTGCGTTCCTCTTCCGCGATACCCACAGTAAACAAAGAGCCGACAGAAAGCAAAGCAAAGTCCATAAAATCACTTAGAGACGAACGGGGACCTTCCCGGATTAATCACAATTTGAGCGGCTGGTTAATGCCCTCACGAAAAAAAATCTATAAGGACACAGTCAGGCAAATCAGAATAATTAATGATCTCCAAATACTCATAAATATAGCTCTCGAGCGATCGTGTGCCCTGCTCGAGAGCTAATAGCATCCTTGCTGTGTCCATACCTGGCCAGAGTCCTTTAGAAAAGCCGCTGGATCCTCGTGTGGCCGAGTATTCTGTTACGGAGCCGACGAGACGAGAGACGTGCGGATCCATTTGCAAGGATTTATTTAGAGACGTGGTCATGAAACAGGCATAGATTCAATAATGGCAAACAGGTACAACATAGGCAAGACAAAGAGTAATCCTAGAGCAAGCGTGGGCCTTCGATCAGCGTACAATATCCAACAGGGCAAGGCAGAGAGATAATCCAGGTTCACAGCAATAATCCAGGCAGGGGCAAACAGAGTCTGAACGGCAAGGCAAAGGTTAATCCAGGAAACACGGGCAAGAATCAGAACACGAGAAAACAAGGCAAGGCAAGACTATAATAACTAAAGTGGACTCTGTAGAGATGCTATCGCTAGGAGAGTGATATACGCAATACAGTACTCGACGATCATAACAAGGAAGTCCAGGGTTTATAAAGCGTGTCTCGTTGGTTACAGCTGTGGGTGCAATTAGTGCGATGGATGATGGGGAATGTAGTCCAGGGTATAGTGCAACAGTCAGTGTAGTGTGAGACTCAGTATGATGGACGGGTGACCTCTGGTGGAGAGTGAACGGAAGGGCAGGCACAGGATTCGTAACAATATGTGACCCTGGACCACAGAACCAGTCATAAGGGTCAATTTTATCAAATTGAGATTTATACATCATCTGAAAGCTGAATATATAATCTTTCCATTGATGTATGGTTTGTTAGGATAGGAAAATATTTGGCCGAGATACAACTATTTGAAAATCTGGAATCTGAGGGTGCAAAAAAAATCTAAATATTGAGAAAATCGCCTTTAAAGTTGTTCAAATGAAGTTCTTAGCAATGCATATTACTAATCAAATATTTTGATAAAAAGTTTTGATATATTTACGGTAGGAAATTTACTAAATATCAACATGATCTTTACTTAATATCTTAATGAATTTTGGCATAAAAGAAAAATGGATAATTTTGACCCATACAATGTATTGTTGGCTATTGCTACAAATATACTTGTGCTACTTATGACTGCTTTTGTGCTCCTGGGTCACACTGGGTCAACTCTGGCTTATTTTCAGGACAGTTTTTTAATGTTTATTAAAAAAAAAAAATTATAAAATAAAATAATATAAAGAGGACATTTGAAGTAATGGAATAAGCATAAAATCATTTTCTGTATAAACACAAAAGTAAAATCTTATTGACAAATAAAACTATAGAACATTCACCAGTCACTGCAGAGGAAAGAAGAGATTTTATCACAGTGCATTCTGTAGCGGGGCATGTTGTCACAATGGAAAACTCATGTTTATTGACAGTGATTTGAAAAGAGTAAAATTAAGGGTTATTTAATAATTTAAGCACAAATTATAAGGATTTTACTTTAATAATCAATTGTACAAAATTCCAAAAAACACATGACAACTTGCCTCAACCTAATGTCTGAGACCAACATATAAAAACAACCTAGAGTTTTGACTCAAAAACTTATTGAAATCTACAGACCTCAAAGATACTCAAAGAAACTAGAACTATAAAACTCCATTTAAACTCTGAGAGATTTGTGAACTGGTTTTCTGGAAGCTACTTTAATGGTATTATTTACAACAATGACAGAATAAATAATCTCCGTCAGATGAAAGGAGCAGTAATGGTTGCCTGTAAATCTGTGATAATTTGTTGTGTTCAAATAGAAAGTCATTCAAGGATTCTGAGTGTTTTATGACTCAAACTCCCAGGTTGTTTGCCAAGTGCTAAAAGAGATTAATTTTAGGGTTACATCATGTCAAGAATCGAGAAAATAACAGTCAATTGCTCTGAATTGGTCTGTGATTGTCCAAAAGTCTCATTATCAGCAGGAAGATGTTAGAAGCACAATTTCAGTTTTCCGACTTTATTTGGACCCGGTTTCTCAGGCTTTTGCCATGTTTAAACAGCATCCTTACGATCCAGTGAAAGAAGCAGCTGAATCCGATCCAGTGGAAAATGAGCCAGTGAATGATGTTCAGTGCTCACAGTGGTTTCTGGAGCGATCAAACCATAAATATTGATTACAGGAAGGTCAGTTTGGTGACTAATTTATGCACTCACTTTATCAAAAGTGCATTAGATGAACTGAATCGGTGAGTCCAGTTCAAAACCTTTTCATGCTGAGGAAAAGTTTGGCTCGAATCTTCTGATTTCATCAGTTTCCTTCTATTCAAGCACATCCAGGGGATTTCAGTGTGCTCACCCTCAGGCCATCCAAGATTAGGATGAGTTTGTTTCTTCATCAGATTTGGAGAAATGTGTCACTGCATCACTGTCTCAATAGCAATAGATCCTCTGCAGTGAATGGCTGCTGTCAGAATGAGTCCAAACAGATGATAAAAACATGACAATAATTCACACCACTCCAGTCCATCAGTTAACATCTTGAGCAGACAAAAGCTGAAACAAATCCATCATTAAGACTTTTTTTAAACTAAAATCTGAGTCCATAATAACACTTCCTCCAGTGAAAAAGTACATCTCCTGTTGTCTCTCACATCAAAATCCAGCCACATATTTGTTTAGAGCCGTTTTGGCTTGTAGACAGTGCTTGATCTGTGCAGATTTCTCTCCTGATTCAGACCAGAACACTTTTTCACTGGAGGAAGCGTTATTATGGATTATGGACTCATATTTTAGTTAAAAATGTATTAATGCTGGATTTGTTTCAGCTTTTGTCTTCTCAAGATGTTAACTGATGGACTGGAGTGCTGTGGATTATTGTGATGTTTTTATCAGCTGTTTGGACTCTCATTCTGATCCTGCTAATGTAACTAACTATAGACCTATTAGTATTCTACCAGTTGTTTCTAAAGTAATTGAGAAGGTTGTTTGTAATCAGTTAGTAGAGCATTTAAATCTTGGTCATTTTCCATTACATCCTATGCAGTTTGGATTTAGGGCACATCACTCTACGGAAACAGCAAACTGTTATTTCGTTGAACAAATTAAATCCAGTCTTGATAGGGGAGGTGTTGTTGGTGCTGTCTTCCTTGATTTTAAAAAGGCTTTTGATACCGTTAATCATAATGTTCTTTTGTCTAAGTTATCAAGGTTTAATTTTTCTACTAATACATTAACATGGATGGAGTCATACTTAAGTTTAAGAAAACAATGTATAAGAATTAATGATGCATGCTCACCATTTCTTGATTCTAATATTGGTGTCCCACAGGGGTCGGTTCTTGGACCAATTTTGTTCAGCTTATACATTAATGATCTGCCTACAGTTTGTCCAGAGGTCCAGGTTCAGATGTATGCAGATGATACAGTTGTTTATACTTATGCTAAAACAAAAGAACAAGCTGCTATCAAACTTACTGCTGCATTGAACAAAGTCTCAGATTGGCTATGTCATTCTTGCCTCACTCTTAACATGAGTAAAACTGTGGGAATGTATTTTTCGATCAGGGAAGTTGATGAGCGTTGTCCAGATATTTTAGTTAAAGGAGAGGTAATAAATATTGTTGAGCATTTTAAATATTTGGGTATGATTATGGATTCTAATTTAAATTTTAAAAAACATATAAAAAAGGTGTCTAAAAGTACTAGAGCAAGTTTGATGATCTTCAGAAATATTAGGCACCAATTACCTGTGGCTGCTGCTAAACTCTTTATGCATACAATGATCCTCCCTCATTTATCTTATTGTGCTACAAGTTGGTCCCATACAAGTATAACTACGTTAAAACCATTATATACTATTTATAAACGAGCTGTGAAAATTTTAGCTAAAAAGCCAAGGAGTTATCATCACTGCAATATTATTAAAAATGATAAATTATTGACGTTTGATAATTTTTTCTTTTTTGCTGATGTGTGTTTGATGTATAAATTATTTCATGATCTTGCACCACCACCTCTTAAACAATGTGTGACTTTCTGTAAGGATAATATCAGGCAGACTAGGTCATCAGTTAGAGGTGACTGTTCAACTAAATTTAAGAAAACTGTTTTTGGACAATCAGCTTTTTCAGTTAGAGCAGCAGAAAAATGGAATTTAATACCTGCTTATATTAGAGCGTGTGCAACATTTAGTATTTTTAAAACTACGCTTAAAGTATGGCTTAAGGAAAATCAGATATGTGATCATTGACTTGATTTTTTTATTTAATGGAGTATGATGTGATATTGTATGTGTTGTATGTATTGTATTGTTTTTGATTGAACTTGGTAATTTTGTAACAACATCCTGCCCAGGGACTGCAGATGCAAATTAGCTTTATAGCTAACTCTGGCACAACAGTTTTGTTGTGCATTGTCCCTGTATAAAAATAAATAAATAAATAAATAAATAAAAAATTCTGACGGCACCCATTCACTGCAGAGAATCTATTGCTATTGAGACAGTGATGCAGAGACACATTTCTCCAGATATGATGAAGAAACAAACTCATCCTAATGAGGGTGAGCACATTTTCAGCTAGTTTTCATTTATGGTCTGAACTATTCCTTTAATTACACAGAAATCTGCTGAATTGTATCAAACATGTTCACTTCTGCCGTCTGCAACACTCCGTTAGACCTTAAACCTACACAGTCAAGGACATTGTTGCATGCATTTTTAGCCATGCAGGTTAATTTTTGTGTCAGAATGCAGTTCATAACAACACAGGTATGTTTTATATTCTCAGTGTTTCCACAAGAGGCGCTGAAACTCATGTTGAAGCACAGTTTGAAGATGGTCTCGCTCTGTTGACATGTTTATAGCAGCTACCTAAATAACATTACAGCAACACAAAACAGCTTGTAAGTGTGTTTGATGGGACCACACACACACACACACACACACACACACACACACACACACACACTTGTAATGCACTTGCCAAATATCTGCGTCTGTGTTTGTGTAATTGTGATTTTGGTGATAATGTTCTTAATATTGTAGTTCTACATTTGGCTGCTGTCTGCATCAGTGTTATTTGGTTTTGCTAGTATTTTTATTTATTTATTTTTTGTTGTTGTAATTTTGCTCAGTTTAGTAGTTTTGTCAGGTTTTTTTATTGTTACTAAGTCTATATATGTTTTTTTTATTAAGTTTTAGATTTTAGTTGATATAGTTTTAGTTATTCTATTACCTTCTGTTTTCATTTTAATTTTAGTTAAATTTTTAGTAATTTTGTTGTGTCATTTATATTTTAAAAATGTTTATATAGTTTTTATTAACTTTTATTTAAATTTTGGTTAAAGGTTTAGTAATTGTGATATTTTTTTCTTTCTTTTTTTAAAGGCTAAATGACTTTTATTGTTTTAGTTTATTCCGTTTAGTTATTTTAACATTTAAACTAAATTCAGATGAGAAATGTTGTCTTGTAAATTAGCTGAAATAAAATAAGTTTAAGATTTATTTTTTTATATTATTTTATTCCAGTTAATGTTTATTTTATTTTTATTTATAGGTAATGAAAATATTTTTATGGTTTTAGTTTTAGTTAATGATAATCCTATAATTGTCTGCACACTATTTTTTATTTATTTATTTTTTTAAAACGACTGTTTTATTTTATTCATGTTCACATTTTGAGGATGAAGATCTAATTGAATAAATGAATTGCTAGTTTTCTTGCATATATATGCCTATGCATGCAAATGTCTATTGCATATGTCACGATCATTCCTGTAGCTCAAACAGCGGCTATAATGGGTTTGATTCCCAATAAATGCATGAACTGCTGTAACGCACACCTTAAATGCAATGCAAGTGACTTTGAATAAAAGCATCTGCCAAAAGCATGAATGCACATGTTTATTTTTAGTTTGAAATGAATTGAATTTGTTATTGGTAGCAGTCGGCATGTTTTAAGAGAGAGAAAGCATATATGAATGTATGTTTGTAATCTAATCTGTTAAACTGGACAGGATGACACTGGAAACCAGGAGCCAAGTGTAATAAATCACTGGATTTGTGACAGTTAGATGAAAAGTCTGGCACTTTGAGCTGTGTGTTGTGGATTGACCTTTGACCTCACCTCATTTCACTCTTTACCTCCTCCTAATGCCACGGCTTTACGAAGCGCACGCCATTATGAACCAGACCCTAATAATGGAAGATGCACATTATTTCTTTGTTCATGCAAGTTATGATTGCATGCATATGTTGTCTGCTAGATGAATGTTGAACTGAAGTTATGTTTTTATCATAAATAGGTTGTGTATGTGTAACAGACTGAACCGTTGGCATCCACAGATGCGGTTTGTCTAACAATACTTTCAATGGAAGCACATTTTGTTTTGCCATGAAAGCCTACGGCTCATTCAACCACATCCGAAAGACAAGCATAAAAGACAAATAAGAATTGTTCTTAAAAACTCCCGATTCCTTTTGCTCGCAGGAAAAAAAAAACGGGCGGTCTTTATAACGGCGGCTCGCGTGCTGCTCTGAATAAAAGCACGAGAATGTAAAAAGGTCAAATGAATGCATATGTTCTATGAGATGGACATGGTGTTATTTATTTAAGATGTTGATGTGCTGCACTGTGTGAGAATTCTGCATGAATGAGAGATGGATTTATGACCACATATGTACAGATGTACAACAGTGTTAAACTAGGAACAGATTTGTCCTGTTGGAAAATACTGACCTGAAGATGAAACTTTACTGTAAAAGATAGACAGATATTACATGCAAATGCACAAAAAATAGTATTAAAAATATGAAATATATAAAATATCAATAATTTGAAATATTAAACTACTATTTAAAATAAGAGATCATAGAAGATCATTTAAAATTAGATGATAGAAAATATAAAAACAATCACTTAAAATAAAAAAATAAAGATTTAGATAATAGAAAAACTAAAAATAATAATTTAAAATTAGTACAAAAATAAATAATAAAAATATAAGAATATTAATTTAAAATAAAACATATAAAAACTTATTTTTTTAAAATAATTTAAAATAAAATGTAGATCATATGAAGTATAAAAATAGTTGTTTTAAATAAAGTAGATCACATAAAATATATATATAAAAAATTAAATATGATACATTTAAATAAAAAAAGATAAAATGTAACAAATTTAAATAAAATTATATAAAATAAAATATATAAACATTTAAAATAAGACAAAAGAAATAATTATACAATACAAATATTTATTTATTTATTATTATTATTATTATTATGTGTAACTAATATAAAAATAACAGTACAAATGAACTCAGAAATGGCCGTCCTGTCATGCATGTTGTGTTGAGGGTTAAGCGTCAGTCGTGAGAAGAGCTGCAGCAGGAGATCACAGGCATGAACCTGGGGTCACGCTCAGCGTCTGAACACTTTCACAGGCTCCTGCTGAACACAGACGTGATGATATGAGGAGCATCACATCTTTTGTCTTAGATTACCTCACAGAGCAGACACAGCTACTTCAGCTTTGACCTTTGACCCTCAAGCACCTCTGGTCACTGCTGGTGTTCAGTGCAGCATAATTCACACGGGACGCGTGCATGTCTTCAATCACAATAGATGTTCAATTTAGAATGTTACTTTAAAGCAGCACTGAGGGTGTGACTCTGAACATTAAAGTTTGATGAAACTGTTCAGTAGGAATTTTAAAGACATGAAGCATGTCTGGAGCAAAATGGATGTATTTAAAACATATTCATTTTATTAGTACTATGTAGTCATATTGAATATTAAAAAAATTGTTTAAAATAAAAAGTTAGATCATACAAAATATGCTTAAATTAAAAATAGATTAAATAAAATATAAAAAAGTTACAATTGGTATAGTAATTTAATTTAAAAAGAACATACAATATGAAATATTTGTAAAAATAATTTAAAATATAAAAAATTATATAATTTAAAATATTAACAACATTTTTTAAAATAAATGAAAGGTCCCAGAAAATATAAAAATAATAAATTAAAATAAAATATTGATCATATAAGGTATAAAAAATTAAAACATGGATCATATAAAATGTATAAAAAGTGTCTAAAATACAAAACAGTAGATCATAAAATACAAAAATATTTAAAATAAAATATCTAAAAAGTAGCTCATATAAAATATATAAAAAATACAAATAAAATAATACATTTAAATAATGAGATCATTCAAAATATACCAATATTTATTATTATTATTATTTATAAATATAAAAATAACTGTTCAAATGAACAGAATTTAGCATTCTGTCATGCATGTTAGGTCACATCGTGTTCAGGGTTTAAATTTTATTAGTTGATGTTAAAACTTTGTAATCCAAATGCATGGAAATTTTATATGGAATTCAAATACATAAATCTTACATTTAGACACAGACCAACAATTAAAGTAAAGCACAAAATGTGTGGTGAGTGAGCGTCTCTTAATCTGTGCGCTGCGTTCAGTCAAGAGCAATAAAGCGCCTCTCAAATCAGTCCTTCATTTAAACGACCCCTGTTACGAGCTCCACGTCATTAGGGTAATATAAAAATGAACGATGGCTTCTCAGATGCCCCTGTGTGGTGGATTTCCATTCATTCAAACACACACACATCTGCAGTCACGCAAGCACTGCCCTGAACGCAGACCTCGGCAGGAAAACCAGACTCTCCAAGAGTTTCACAAGTTACAGGGGAATAAATCATTTCAAGGACGTTTGAGGAGTAGTGTGTTTGTGAGCGACAAAAAACAGCACAACTCTACATGTTTCTCCATGTGTTTAAGACAGATTACATACATCTGACTTACCAGATTTCACTTTTAATTAAGCTATACTTCTATTTAACTAAGTGGTGATTTAGTGCAGATGCATGTGATGAAACCTCGCATTAAGCCTTAAAGTTGAGTCTGGTTATTTTATTAATATTTTGCAAATGTTTGCTGTTGCAATTCTGTCATACACTGAAATACTACTAATTAGATTCAAATGAAAAATGTGCATGACTTTTAGGTTCATTTATTTAACACAAATGAAAGTTTTTTTGTTTTTTTTTAAAGAAGTCTCTTCTGCTCCCCAAGGCTTCAATTGTCTGATCAAAAATGCAGAAAAAAAAATAGGAAATATTATTAGAATTTTAAATTACTGTTTTCTCTGTGAATATATGTTAAGATGTAATTTATTTCTGTGATCAAAGCTGAATTTTCAGCATCATTACTCCAGTCTTCAGTCACATGATCCTTCAGAAATCATTTATATGCTGATTTGCTGCTCAAGAAACATCTCTGATTATTATCGATATTGAAAACAGTTTTTTTCAGGATTCACAGATGAATAGAAAGTTCAATAGAACAGCATTTATTTGTAATAGAAGTCTTTTTTAACATTATAGATGTCTTTACTGTCACTTTTAATCAATTTAATGCATCCCTGATGAATAAAAGTATTAATTTCTATCAAAAAATAAAAGTTTTACAGCCCCAGAACTTTTGAACAATAGTGTGCAGTATCTTCCAAAAGTCACGCTGACTTTCCCAAAAATGTCTGTAATATAATGCAACATTTCATTGTTTTTAAATACATTCTCACATCATTCATGCACATATTTCAGGAGGAAAACTATAACTTTAAGCTTGTTGAAACCGGAATCTGAAGGCTAATTATGGCTATCAAATGAGGTATTCTAAAAATGAAAAAATGTTTCCAGTGTTTGGGAGGAACTAAGTACAAGTAGCGACGCTGAGGCCTAAACTGACTCTTCTAATGATCATTTGTAGAAATCTGGAAGTGTCTGGCAGCGCTGAGATGCTGTTTGGACGTCCTCCAGACCGCAGATTCACATTTGAGGTTGTGTGGCGTAACAGGCCCATCAGGGAAACACCGATCCATCCGTCCTGGCAACTACCATTTAATCACAAAGTTCTCTGCTATTTACATTTTGGAGCGAATCAGTGTTTCATGTAACGTGCAACTCTCTGCCAAATCGTCAAAACCTCAAATCCGATGCACAGTCTGAGGCTCTGTGTTCAAAGTATGACAAGAGCGAATCGGTTTGAGACCAAGTGCATCTAGTGGAAATGAAGATCTCTGATGTCGGAAGATGCATCCTTTACAAGCACATAACTAGCTGTTCAGCTCTGGGTTCAAAACTAGTTAAGCTGATGTGAATCAGAATCAGAATCAGAATGAGCTTTATTGCCAGGTATGTTTACACATACGAGGAATTTGTTTTCGTGACAGAATCTTCCACAGTGCGACAGAATAGGGTAAATAGGGAATAACAATATACAGTTTGACAATTTGTATGTACAGGTATATCATGTGCAAATTCAAAATGTAAACGAAGATAAATAAATGTATAAGTGTATAAATAGTGTTGTGTATTCCACAATTATTGCCAAGTGTTCATGGATCGCCTGAGGGAAGAAACTGTTCCTGTGCCTGGCCGTTAACATATCTATTACCATAGAATTACCATAGAAAATCAACAACCAATAATGTTTACACAGCATTTACAATGGTTTGGAGGGTTTAGATGTCGAATGTGAAGCTTATATTGCTGTTAAAGTGATTATTTTAATTATTTTGTATAAAAATGTGTTATTTGAGCTATTTAAATTGTCATATGTCCTACATTTAAATTCCAATGATAATAAATCCACATGGAGCAAACCCAAAAGTTAGGTGCATGGAGAAACTTTTACTGAAGTGTTTCATTTTAATATTTAGGTAAAGCTACGCTATGTAAACTTTCAGCTTTTAGCGGTTAAATCAGAAACTACAAGTAACTGGCGGAGGAACATTGTTTTGGAGTTAGGTGAGTTGTGCTTCGGCTCCGCCTTCAGACGCGGCGCGGATCAATCTGATGTTTTGAATCGCGTGATGCCGCTGTGATTGTAATTACAGGTGATCGCTGGATTCAGCGCGAATTTCACTAACGACATCAAAATGAAACGAAAGAAAGACGGTTATCCAAGAAATATGTCTTATGAGGAGGTAAGCAGCTTATATTCTAATGTTGTTTTGGCTTGTGAAATCAGTTGTTTTATGTATAGCTTTTTGACAATGGACATATTAGAGATAACTGTTGATATTCATGTCTGATAAGGTAAAATGGTGGAAACTGTTACCTTGCCTAGGCTATTTATATGTAAATAGAAGTAGTTACTGGTTTAGAGATTGGTATTGTTGTTTAACGTAAGCATTGATTTGTTAAAGGGGTCATATGATGGTGCTAAAAAGAACATTCTTACGTGTATTTGGTGTAATGCAATGTGTTTACATGGTTTAAAGTAAAAAAAAAAATAAAATAAAAAAATCCACATATTTTACATTATTTTATCTCCTCTAAGCCCCGCCTTTCTGAAACGGGTCGATTTGTACAAAGCTCATCGGTGTGAAACAGCAAGTTGTGCTCTGATTGGCCAGCGATCCAGTGCGTTGTGATTGGCCGAATACCTCAAGCGTGTGATGGAAATGTTACGCCCCTCACCATAATATGATGCTGCGTATCCACGACCACACAAAAACATTAAAAACCATTTCAAACGAGGCATCTGTTGCATCCAGTGGAGACATAATTACTGATTATAATGACTTATACTGTCTTTTTACGCGTCGCGTTGCATCGCGCCGCGTAATCATTACCACGTCTGCATTTGTGATCAGAGAAACACAAACAACAAGCACTACTTACACTCGCGTTTGAATAGTAAGTAGCAGATTCTTTAATTAATAAAACATACTTACTGTGAGTCAGAAGCGTCAGACTGTCCTTGTAAAGTTGGAACTGCCCCACTTTTGAGTAAAAGCCTTTCAGCATGTAACAGTCGTGGTCCAGCAAGTGCTGTGCGAGTAAACCTCGCTCCCCTGATCTCAAGAGGCGCTCCAGAGGCCGTGGCCTGTATCCTGCGCCGGACACCGCGGTTCGAATCCCGCTCGGAGCGAGGCGAGCAGGACCGGTTACACACAATGTTCAGAAAACAATCCTCCGTCAAACTCGAATATTTGTGTTGTACTGCTCTGGGACAGTGTTGTAAATAAAATTCAGCCACAGATTTCTTATGTCCTCTTTTGGCAGGCCAAACAAAGTACTTTTTCTTTCGCATCCAAAGTCCAAACACACAGCACCTCTCCAGGACATGACGGCGGCGGAAGCAGCAACAACAGAGCGAGAAAGTTCCGCCTTCTTTCTTTGCGTATACATTTGGGTGGTGTTATGCAAATCTCCCCACACCGTGACGTAGAGAAGTGGGGGCGTGTTAGAACGAGCCGTTTTAGGGGGGTGTGGCTGACTCTTAACTTTAATAAAGAATATCTCTTTGGATTTGAGACTTTAGTCTTTGCAACTTTACAGATCTTCTTTATGCACCAAGAGCTTGTAACACTTCAAAGAGAAAGGAAAAGTTGAAATCGCATCATATGACCCCTTTAAGTAGTCAGATGTGATTGTATGCAAACAGTGTTGATTCGTGTTTTATTGTGGGCGCTGTCCCTTTCTGCTTTAAACTCCTTTAGGTTCAAGGTTCATTTGTGTTTACCTAAACAACTACTGCTTATAATAGGTATGAGCGCTTTTTAAACACTGCTTTGTGAAGCTTTTTTGAATCATTTGTTTTGAACCAGTGATTCGGAGTGTGTATCAAACTGCCAAAGTCACGTGATTTCAGCGGAGTCTTCAAACTGCTTTGAAATGTTTCGAAATTTGTATTCGCTGATTAGGGAGCGATGATTGCTGTGAGCTCATGAATCACTGTATGGTTTTTACCTTATCTTGGATCAGTTTTGTAAATTTGTAGACATTTTAATGACGTTTTTCTGTAATAAAAAAGAAGAGTTGCAGTTATAGTCACTTAGTGGCCTGATTAACCAAACTCTTCATAAAACAAACAATACAAATTAATAAGATAACATACATTATACAAATACTTAATGTTTAATGGCATTATATGTTTTTTAATTGCATTTATTAGATTACCCTTTCAGTGAAACATTTGCAGTTGTCTTGTAAAAGGTGTTTTATGCGTGTTTGGCTTGAGTGTTCATTGCATTACACCGTTCTGACCAGCAGGAGTCACCAGAGTGTGGCGTTTTGAGCGCTTCTAAACAGTGTCATTATGCGATCGATTCAATTGATTCAGATTTTCTCCTATCACTTATCCCACCCTTCTTTCCTTTATTTTACGAATATGGCTGAGAAATGCAAATGAAGAAGTATGCATTTTCCCGGGAAATCCGTCCCGACAGCTTTATATATTATAGGTTTATTATAGGCTTACAGTTGTGATTTATTGCAAAAACACGTTTTGGAAGATGGTTTTATGATGTACTCACTTATTATTCACTTCTAATTTTCTTAATTTAGAGCAAAAAAAAAAAAAAAATTAGGCCTACATAGTGTAGATTTATATATTTAATATAAAAAGTCAGAAATGGAGTAGGCAGTAATTACCCACTTGTGGTTTGGCACTCGTAATGATTCAGACTATTAATCATCTGCAGATAAACAAACAGCACTCATTCTGTACTCCGGCAGACTCCCGTTTAGCTCTCAATGCCGAACCGAGGCCTTCAGCAGCATTTAGACCGAATCCTGTCTCATATTAAAAAACTCATGTTGCTCAATAGACATGCCACGGACAATGTCTTTTCCCAACTATTTCCTGATACGATTCCACTCCTGCCACATCAGACTGAAAATCTGATCCATGTAAACATTTCTGAGAGTCTCACCGACCGCAGTCCTTTTCCTGGTCTTTCCCTGTCTCCAGCGAGATGATTTGGAGGAGAAGAACTCAAGCCACACAGGGAGAGTTCTGCCATATCTTGTCCAGGCAGATGAGCATTAAGAATCCAGGCAAACAAATATCTCTGACTGGACGCTGTGGTCTTTTACTCATAAGTACGAGGTTTTGAAGATTGCACGAAACTTTAGTTCTAAAACATGGCGCTTTACTGAGAATCAGCAGTTGTTTTTTGCCAGTAAACATGGAATATCATATAGGCCGACTGTGCATGCTATGTATTACATCATTAATATAGTCCAGCATCCTCAAATCTTGTGGCCTCTAGATATGGCTTGACTCCATATGTTTTTAAAAGAAGTCTCATCTGCTTACCAAGGCTACATTTATTTGATAAAAAATGTATTAAAAATAGTGAAATATTATTAAAATTTAAATGACTGATTTCTATTGAAATATATTTTAAAATGTAATTTATTCCTGTGTTGCAAACCTGAATTTTCAGAAAACTATAGGACGAATGCAGTTTCCTGCAAAATCTGCCCCGATAGCTCTAAAATAAAAATAATCAAATAGGCTTACCTTAGCTTTTTTGAGTAAGGCAAAAAACACAGTTTGGATATGGTTTTACAATCCACAACATTAAAGCCAGTAAATCTGAAATCAACTCATTCAGCTGGATTGGGGAGGTTTATTAGTCACTGTGAACCAGAACTAAGCATTGAGTAATTAGCTGGTTGTAATAGCAACTACATGCGTCTTGCTGAGCGTTTACAGAGTCTCCCTGCGTCCCAATGTGCATGTTATCCACCCTATCTGCCCTAAATAGTATTGAAAATGACTAATATCACATAGAATTTAGGATGGATAGTATGCACATTGGGACACAGGCTAAGGCTGTGTTCGAAATGGCATACTTGCTTACTGCTTACTGCCCAGTACACAGTGCATACTGCCTACTATTTTTTTTAAAGAATAGTGTGTCAAACAGTATACAATAAGCAACAGATGTTTCAGAGTAGTATGTCACATGACAAACACTGAACATTAATTCAGCACAGCTGTCAAGGTTGTTTCCTTACAAACAAATGTGCTAACCCTTCTTTTTACAAAGGATGGTTAATAAGGCTTCATAGTAGTAAATAATGCTATATTGCCCAATTGAACTCATTTCATAATTGATGAACTTTACATGTTGGACAGAACTGAATCAACACTGAGCGGTCTTTAACTGAACAATGATATTTTTGGCAGTTACAATAAGTGGAAAAAGCAATATATTCTACACTAAGTGCAAATTATGATAAATTCTGTTTACACTAAAATAGCAGCATTTTCTTTAGCAACAGGCATGTAAATAGCTAGGTGGCAGATATTTCTACTTCAATACTGTAGTACATTATAAAACAGTATGCAATAACATATTGAGTGTAAATTATCATATAAATTTTATTAGATGAATGCCACTTTGAGACAAAAACCTATCTACAGCTAAGCATACATAACACTGTATTATTAATGAGGCATTTTATTTCCACTTTTCAAATATTTACTTAATTTTTATTGAAAATAAATGCCATTCTGATCTGGTATGTGAAGGGAAAAGAAGCACGAGTTTGACAAAAGTCGGAATTGAACTCGGGTCGATCGCGTCAAAAGCAAACTGTTCACGCTTTACTCACTGCACCACTGATACTACAGAAAAACACGTGTCTTTTGCAGTGCTGTTTATCGCACCCAGGCATTGGCTCCCACTGGGTGAAGTTAATGTAAGTAGCCTCTGCCAACAAATTGGTCTATTTGTCCTTAAAGTAAATGCATTCCGTTTCTTTTTAGAGCTGCTTGACAGGGGAATTGAATTCTGTTTGCATAATTGAAATATTATTTTTATTTATATATTATATTGCTGCAATATTATTATCATTTAATATCTTTGAAACTATATGTACTGTACAAAGCGCTGTAGAGATAAAGGTGACGTCATTTGACTTGATCGGAAACGTGCCGCAGAGATTAAAGTACAATTTATGTCCTACTATCGATATTGTTTTTAGATAAACAGCGATAGTTTGTAGTTATATACAATACATATACAAGTGTTACATTTATTAGTACTATTCCCCGCCTCCAGTTCACTCACGCGCTTGAAGATGAAACGTCACATGGAGCGCGAAACAGTATCCCATGCAGTGTCTTCAGATGCATCATACATCAAATTTCAGCAAATGTAGCAGGTAATTCGGGCATTCCATACATACAGAAAATTCACATACACTGTAAAAAATGACCGTGAATTTAACGGTAAAAGATTGTAAAAACGCTCCAGTAAAAACCTGTTAAATGGTTAACAGTAAATTCCCCTACTATATGCAGGAAAAACTGTATTGGACATTACATGTAATTTTACGGTAGTATACCATTTTTGGAAGTGAAAAAAGAACGTATAATTTACAGTGAATAACCGTAAATTGACATTCCCAGAATTTCCTGTGTTACATTTCAAATTTGATGTTTTTTGTTGAAATAACTGTTTCTTATTGTTTTCTTTTTCTTATCAGTTTTGTACATGAGGGTTGTATGTTACACCTAATGTTGTTAAATGAATGTTTATTGCATTATTTCAGTTTCATGTGTATTACCATGATGGTTTTAGTGTTTGTGTGAATGACACTGTGCACCTTCTACATATGTTAATATTTAAAAGCTGCTTGTGATGGGCTTTTGTTCATCATGTGACTTTCTCATCACCACCTACTTTTGGTAATTATCAGTGTATTACAAAGGTACAAATCAGATTTCAGTACTTCAATAGGTTGGTATATTAACATTATATCAGTTAATGAAATTATGGTATTTAACTGTAAATTTAAGTTAAAACCGTAAAACCTAAAATTGCTACTGTATTTTTTATGGTAAAATTCCGGCAGCCACAGCTGCCGTTTTTTTACCGAAAATTTTACGGATTTTTATTTTTTTTTTACAGTGTACTATTCACAGTAAACACACAGCATACTGCGATATAGTAGGAGTTGTACGGTACTATGCCATTCTGAACACAGCTTCTGTACTGATTTCAGTGTACTTGAGTTATATTTTGCAGATTCTGGCAAATATAGTAGGTCATCCGGGTATTCCATGCATACAGACAATTTGCATACTATGTACAGCATACATACTGGATACTGCAGAAACAGTAAGAGTAGTATGATAGTATCACTATGGCATTTCGAACACAGCCCAAGTCTGTGCTCTCATTCAGATCTCCAGCTCATTCATGAGTTACACATTGCAATCTGAGACCTCACAGTGCCCTCTAGTGGCGTAAAGGCATATATCACTCTACAAAAAATGCATATCAAATGCCATCTTTTTAAATTAGAAACATAATATAGTAGTTACCACTCATATATTTACATACAGAACGATTTTTTTTAATAAATTAAAATATTGAATTGAATTCACAAATGCATGGAGAAAATAGTTAATATTATCATACTGATGCACTGTAAAAGAAAAATATCATGGTTATTAATATTATTGAATGATTTTTAGTTTTATTAACCTCTCTGAAATATGTGCCTAAAACTATCTAGATGGAAACTGCATTAGAATTATTTGAAACAGAACCCTTTTACTTGACATCTTTGCTCCAAGTACATCAACATCTAATATTGAATGAAATAATGTTCATTACAGTTTAAACATTCATAAGTCAGTCAAACAATATATATTTCATAACTATAGTTACAGTTACCATAAATTCACAGATACAAAAAAATATACGACTTGTAAAGTAGCTTTCAGTTACAAAGTTCATGTACATGTTAAATTAATCTTCTTTAAAATGTCTTAAAAGCTAATGATCCCGCTTATGATCCCATTATGAGTTATAGTCCCATCACCATACAAAATATTATTAAACATGCATATTAAACTGTAAAGCATATTATAGTACACATGACTGTACTAGTATTCTGAAAATCTGCTGTTAAATTAGTAACTAAGAGACAGTGTGGTTTTCTATCTTAATTAGGCTAATTATAGACATTTTCCAGACCATTCATGTTGGGTGGAACCATGGTTGTGGTGGAGCCGGAGCTTCTTGGATCATCAGAGAAACGACCAGCAATGTCATTGTGAATGTGGTAGTAATACAGGAAGAGGAAAAACCCTGAAAAAAGATCAGAAAAAATATTTCAACTGCTTTTATAACCCATTGTAATAAAATGTTTTAAAAATAATTTTAAAAATAATTACATTAATAATAATAAAACATTAATTAAAATATTTTATTCAGATATTTAATTTAAATAATTAGCTGAAATCTGTAGGAAACATAAGTATTCTACTAAACCAGATGTACTGCTGCATGTGATTGTTTCTCACCCTGAAAAGAGTTCAACACAGTGAATATGTAATATGAGGGAATGAGCATCGGTCCATAACTGAAGAACGCCACAGACCACGTCAGACCGAAGAGCAGGAACAAACTCAACACCATCATCAGCTGCTTTCTGAACGTCTTTCTCTTGCCATCAGTCGCTCTTAGGCGTCTGGCTTGAACAATTCTAGTTAAGATAGTGATGAAGATTCCTGTCGTGAAGATGAAAACTAAAGCATAGTAGCCGATGTTCACTGTGTAGAGAATGTAAGGATTTGTAATCCAGCACCTGTAATTAGAATATAATGAAATATAATTAAAAAGACAATCAGAAGACGTGCATAGATATACATTTACATTTAATTTTACAAAACTTACATTCTTGAAATTTTTTCAGATGATGTTTTTAGGATCACTGCTTCATATTCTCCTACAGAAGCAATAGCTATGACTATTGGAGCTGGAAACACTGAAAAAACACAGAGACAAGGGTTATTATGGTTAAAAACCTAAACCTAAAAAACACAACAAAATCAACAAACAAATAAATAAATAAATTGTATGTAGAATAAATAGAATAAATTTCAGCTAGTTGCAAAAGCAACATTTTCTATTTTCATTTAGTTTAACTTGATATCCTAAAATAACTAAAAAATAAAAATAAAATAAAAACTTTTACAAGTAAATTTACATTTACATTCAATCATGTAGCAGACGCTTTTATCCAAAGCGACTTACAAATGAGGACAATGGAAGCAATCAAAATCAACAAAAGAGCAATGATATGCAAGTGCTATAACAAGTCTCAGTTAGCTTAACGCAGTACATATAGCAAGGTTTTTTTTTATTTTTAAATAGATGAATAAATAAGAGAAAACAACTGTATTTAGAAATAGGAAAACAAAATAAAATTAATTCACAATATTAATAAAATAGTATCTTAATGATACTAAAATAAGTGTTCAGATGCTCTTAAAGGAGCAGCTCAAGAAAAGGAAAAAAACACCATAAAATTATCATGACAGTAGTTCATATTACATGTGTGCAATATATTTTATTTTTTGAGGGAACTTACAATTGGACTAGATGGTTTGAAACAGGTTTATTTCTATAGGGGTTTTCTTGCTCTAACTCACCCCAGCCCAACACAGTGATCTTCCTCATGTAGTTTGTGATGGTGACGTTCTGTCTGATGAGCCATAAGTACATATGAAGAGCTTGAATGAAGAACCAGGTGAATGAGGCCAGCATGGAGTAATGCAGGAGCAGCGCTATGAAGACGCACGCAGCGTTGTCTTGTGTGTTAGCGACGCTCTCGTTTGACAAAAACGAGCCATTCAGTAGAAACAAAGCCACAAACATGTTCATCAAGATCTTCGTGGCCTGATTTGATTTGGCTTTCCTAATAAAATATAAAAACAATTGTAACCTTCAATACTTAAAGTAAACAAAGCTAACTATATATGAAGATACTCTACCGTAGCAGGAAATGCATGAATAAAGCGATGGACAGAAAAAACATGGAGATGCCGCAGCCGATATAAGTAATAAAGGTCAATGATTCCAGATGCGGCGCTGCTTCATTTATATCTGACTGAGACTGAGGGATCTGGGAAAACACAGATCAACAGGAGGATTTTTAAAACCATTTGTTGTTTGTCGTCAGCAAGAATCAGATCTTGTTTACAAATTTAAAAGTTTCTTTTGTCATCTTTTACATGTTCACTTGGATCTAGACATGGACTTAAGACTCCAATATTGATTTAATGGGGTCTTTAAATGAAGCATGAATTATGAAAGTGTAAGTTCTTCTCTGAGAAGCTTCTCACCATCAGCACTGCAAAGAACGTCAGATGTGAGCAGGAGCACTTTATGGTGTTGTTGTTGATTTGCTCTGTCTCACAACCGAACGTTGTCCAATTAAGTTCTCCTTCAAAGAAAAGACAGTGACAAATGAAATAATACAAATTAATTATAGAAAATAAATTGGGTTTGTTTATGGGAACTGATTAATAGTCATAAATGAATGTACCTTTGCCATCCCAAGAAACGCAGGACGCATTACTGACCTGTAAGAATGTTTATTTTCTATTCTTTTTATTTTCTATAAGTTTTGTATAAGTGTAATATATGTAAAATAATTTTTTCAACAAACCCTTCATTACCTGATCGTTTTGTGTGAAGAACATTTCAATATTGTTGGTAAGGTTGGAGATATCGGCCCCCATCGATATTCCATAAACCTCATTGTTCAAAACAGTGTGAATTTTAGGTTCATCCTAAATAAGAAACCATACAAGAATAGAGGGATCACATCAGATATAAATGTGTGAATGCAATAGTTTAAGAAACATTTGTCCGCAAGTATCTCAAGCAAGGGGGGGGGGCGCATTGAACAAGTGACAGGTTTGTCCACGTATTGTTTTTGTTTTTTTGTTTTGTTTTTGTTTTTTTCTCATCGCTCTTGTTGTAATGTTTTGGGAAGCCAGAATTTGTATCCATCAACAGAAACATGCATTAGCTGAACTCTAACAAACTATATTACAGATGCATTGTCAGATTTAAGTTGAACCACGGTCCTAGTACGTGCCGAACTGTGTGGGGAACGGTACGGTTTGATTTTTATTTTATTTTTTTTACCGAGAACCGTTGCACCTCTAGTATATATAAATAAATACACACACACACACACACACACACATGCAGTATGATTTGAAAATATTTACATGCATAAATTTATATTCATATAATTTATATTTGAAAACTGATCTAAGATGGCGCCGCAGATGGCAGCTACTGTGCTTTGCTCTTCAGTGTTTGTACTGTTTTTGTTTCTCAAACACCATCAGTTTTACTAGGGATGACCTGCTGAACATTCGGCAGAACACACCACAAAATTTTTTACTAGTTTTTGATTATTCGGACGTTTTACTGGACATTGTAGTTGGCGGAGCCGTAGCTCTGGTCAAACCCTTCAGGACGCGCAGACGGGGGAAGCGAGCCGGCGCGCTCATGAAGCTCAGACAGCGCGGATTCAGAAACGCGTTGCCTAGCATCCATCTGGCGAATCTCCGCTCTCTACCCAACAAAACGGACGAACTCCTTCTGCTCTCCCGGATAAACAGGGATTTTTCAAACTCTGCTGCTCTGTGTTTCTCGGAAACCTGGCTGAATGACGCCATACCGGACAGCGTGCTACATCTGCCTAACTTCCAGCTGATCAGAGCAGATCGTGAGGCAGAATCAACGGGGAAATCACGCGGCGGCGGGACGTGCTTTTACATCAATGAGAGGTGGTGTACAGATGTCACTGTGTTAAAGAAGATGTGCTGTTCTGATCTAGAAACGCTCCTCATTAACTGCAAGCCTTTCTACTCGCCGCGGGAGTTTTGCTCGTTCATTCTCGTGAGTGTTTACATTCCTCCGCAAGCGCACGTGAGCTCCGCTTTACAGAAACTCGCTGATCTGATCACAGAGACAGAGCAACAACACCCGGACTCTGTTTTAATCATTCTCGGGGACTTTAATAAAGCAAATCTCTCCCGCGAACTGCCAAAATACAGACAGCACATCACATGTCCCACCAGAGACAGTAATATATTGGATCACTGTTACACAGCGATAAAGGATGCATATCACTCTGTCCCACGGGCAGCTTTAGGACTCTCTGATCACTGTTTGGTTCATCTTATACCGACCTACAGGCAGAAACTCAAATCTGATAAACCTGTATTAAGAATTGTTAAAAGATGGACTAATGAAACATAGTGGGTTTTACAAGCCTGTTTCTCTCTCACTGATGGGACTGTTTTTGAAGCTGCTACAAATGATCTGGATGAGCTCACAGAAACTGTAACATCATATATCAGTTTCTGTGAGGAAAAGGACTCATCCTACCAGGACTCATCTAACTTACAACAACGACAAACCATGGTTCACTGCAAAACTCAGACAACTCCGTCAGGCCAGAGAAGATGCTTACAGAAAGGGGGATAAAGTCTTGTATAAACAGGCCAAATACACACTGGAAAAGGAGATCAGAGTGCCAAAGAGGAATTATTCTGGCAAGCTAAGGAAAAAATTCTCTTCCAGTGATTCTGCTTCAGTGTGGAAAGGTATGAAAGATATCACCAGTTACAAGACACCATCCCCCAGCACTCTGGAGAATCAACAATTGGCAGACGACCTGAATGAGTTCTACTGCAGGTTTGAAAAAACACCCCACATCCGCCCTGAACACCTCTCCACACAACCATTCACACCTCCAGCAACCCCCCTCTCCCCCACACCTGCAATTCAGATCAGCGAAGATGAGGTGTGCCAGGTCTTCAGTCTTCAGAAAGAACAAAAGAAGGAAAGCACCAGGCCCAGACGGTGTGTCACCAGCCTGCCTAAACATCTGTGCTGATCAGCTGGCCCCCATCTTCACACAGATCTTCAACAGATCTCTGGAGCTGTGCGAAGTTCCCTCATGCTTCAAACGCTCCACCATCATCCCCGTCCCAAAGAAACCCAAAATTACTGGACTTAATGACTACAGACCTGTGGCTGTAACGTCTGTGGTCATGAAATCATTTGAAAGACTGGTTTTGGCTTATCTGAAGGCCTCCACTGGACCCTTACTGGACCCCCTGCAGTTTGCCTACAGAGCAAACAGGTCTGTGGATGATGCAGTCAACATGGGACTGCACTTCATCCTGCAGCATCTGGACAGACCAGGGACTTATGTGAGGATCCTGTTCGTAGACTTCAGCTCTGCTTTTAACACCATCATCCCGGACACCCTTCAAAATAAACTAACTCCACTCTCCATCCCCATCTCCGTCTGTCAGTGGATCACCAGCTTCCTGACAGACAGGCAGCAGCTAGTGAGGCTGGGAAAATTCTCATCCAGCACCCGCACCATCAGCACTTGAGCACCTCAGGGCTGTGTTCTCTCCCCACTGCTCTTCTCCCTGTACACCAACGACTGCACCTCTAAAGACCCCTCTGTCAAGCTCCTGAAGTTTGCAGACGACACCATACTGATCGGCCTCATCCAGGATGGTGACGAGTCTGCTTACAGACAGGAGGTTAAGGAGTTGGCTGTCTGGTGCAGTCTTAACAACCTGGAGCTGAACACGCTCAAAACAGTGGAGATGATCGTGGACTTCAAGAGAAACCCCCCTGCTCTCCCCCCACTCACCATCATGAACAGCACTGTGACTGCAGTGGAGTCATTCAGATTCCTGGGCACCACAATTTCTCAGGACCTGAAGTGGGACAATCACATTGAGTCCATTGTCAAAAAGGCCCAGCAGAGGCTGTACTTCCTTCGCCAGCTGAGGAAGTTCAACCTGCCACAGGAGCTGCTGAAACATTTCTACTCCGCCATCAATTAATCCGTCCTCTGCACTTCAATAACTGTCTGGCTCAGCTCAGCTACCAAATCTGACCACAGAAGACTACAGAGGGTAATCCGGACTGCTGAGCGAATCATTGGTACAATCCTCCCCACTCTCCAAGAACTGTACTCATACAGAGTGAGCAAAAGGGCTGGCAAAATCACTCTGGACCCCTCACATCCAGCACACTCCCTCTTTGAACTGTTACCGTCTGGTCGACGCTACAGAGCTCTGAGCACCAGAACGACCAGGCACAGGAACAGTTTCTTCCCTCAGGCAATCCATCTCATGAACACTTGACATTAAACGTGGAACACACAACACTATTATAAATTATTTATTCACCACACATACTTATTTTTTCATTTCAAATTTGCACATATCAGACCTGTACACCATAATTGTCTATATTATATATTGTATTTTTGCTATTTGTACATTGCCTATTTGTATATTTGTATATTATTCTTTTATTATCTGTGTCCTGTCCTGTTGCTGTCTTTCTGTTGCACTGTAAAGCTTCTGTCACTAAAACAAATCCCTCGTATGTGTATACATACCTGGCTAATAAAGCTCATTCTGATTCTGATTCTGATAAATATTTAAAATATAAACATAACATATTTTTCTTAAATATATGCATGTATGTGTGTATATATATATATATATATATATATATATATATATATATATATACACACACACATAATAAATATACACAGTACACACACATATTATGTAAACAAAAATGTTTATTTTCGATGCGATTAATCATTTGACAGCACTACTTTTGACATAAGAGATCATTGTATTATAAAAACATCCTGTAAGTTTCAGAACTCAAAACTTTGTTGTTAGTCTAAAAACAGTGTTTGCATTGCCTTCCTTCTGATCCAAACATTAGGAAAGAGTGGATGAACTTAATTTTTAGTGAAGTTCCAGACCGCGTCAGTAAGAACTTGGTCCTTTGTTCACTTCATTTTACCGCAGATTCATTTACAAACTAGGCATGGAATTTTCAGAAAGATTGATCCTAAAAGACAATGCTGTGCCGACTATATTGGATCCTACAGTAATGTCGCAACACACAAGTGTGAGTAACTGTTTTCATTACGTAGTCACTATTGCTTTGTCTGTTAAACAGATTGTTGAATATGTACTAAGTATTTGTATTTTTGACCTAAATCGCAGCAGCGTCCATCTATGAAGGATGTAGGCTGTCAAACGTACACTACTGTTGGGCAGAGAACAGTACAAAATAACAAGAAAGGCAGTTCATGACCCCTTTAAAAGTAAAAAAACAACAATATAGAATACAGTACCTTACTTCCCATGTTTTTGAACCGAACAACTTTAACAAATGCACTTCTATTATTTTGTAGAAGTGCTTTATCAAAGGCCTCACTGGGAACCATTACAGACCAGGGAAAACCTGTCTCCAGGTCACTTTGACAGTCAAGAATCTGTGAAAAGAAGAATTAGCATTGATAAATGATGGATGTGTTTCAATCACTTTAATGCTTCACGGGCCTTACGTTCACCGCATTCTGATCTGAAGAGTAGCAAAAGTCTTCAGTTTCTGCATTCTCGGCTTGTATTTGGATAACACCAGCAACATCCCCCATGGAAATCGCCACACTGTGTTTTTTGCTTTGTTCCATCTCCTTCAACAGAGGTTCCATTTTGTCCAAGGCGTCTCTGCAAAAGTATTTAATCTCTTGGCATTTTGTAATAGATTTTATTTTAAAAGTCGCTGGTAATTGCACACTTACGATGCTTTTGAGGGATGAATAAATCCATCATTATCTTTAATTTCAGGTTGACTGAACTTTGTCTCGGGTTGTTTGATACAGGCAGTTTTTTTCCTTTGACTACAAGGTGTAATTGGTTTATTGCAGGTCACACATTTCCACTTATATGACTTATCACACTTATTCTTCTGATCCTTTAAATGCAGAATGTATCCACTTCCTTGATCTTTAGCACAGAATAAATCAGGGATGAATTTTATAATTGTATGTCTGCAACTGAGTTTCAGAGATTAAAAATTGTTGCATATTTGTAAACCTAGAAACACTGTGATCTCTGCATTTTATCGATGCATGTTTATCACAGTTCACATATTTATTATTGACACAGTCCAGTTATTAATGAATAATGAGTCCTACTGAATCCAGAATCCTGTCTGGATTATCATTGTAAATTAAGTGAGAACATGAAGTAACAAAATAATTTTAAGCATAGAGTAATACATTGAGTAATATTATGCTAGTGCTGCTTCCATTGAACATTACTTTTTACATTTACGTTTAACTTAAATTGTACATTGCACTATTATGTCTTTGAGGTAGGGGTGTGCCATATCATAGGCTACCGTCCACGATAACACCGGTATACATTTTTACATGATAAAAAGTGTCATATCGTGATATCAATGATATAGCGACGCAATGACGTATTTACTATGGATGCACTGAATGTTCGGCAGCCGAAATTATTCGGCCGAAAATAGCACAAAAAAAGCACTCTCGGTTTTCGGCCGAATAAGCAAAAAGACCGAATAAATTGTACCAAACAATGACGTGACACGATCAAATAGAGGCGCGCACTAATGCAGCAAACATGTGGAAGTGTGGAAGCATTTTAAACTGACTGAGAAAGCTGCAATAATCATTACAAGCACCGACAGCGAGAGACTGGTTAGTACTGCATCTCATGTCTCCGATGAGAAGAGGAAGGGGTGGTTGTTGCTGGTTACTGTATGATGATTAAAATCGCGAAATGGCCTTAGACAATTAAATACACTGCAGAACATTGTTTTAATACACGCATGAATTGCATGTGTTCAAACAGCGCTGCACGAGCTCGCGGCGCTGTCTCGTTAGCCAGGGTTACACATAAGTACATACGTAATAAATAATTATTAATAAAAATAAAAGGAATAATAACGTCTCCGGTTACTATCGTAACCTCGGTTCCCTGAGAGCGGGAACGAGACATCACGGAGAATTTCTCTGTTATGGGAACTCCTTCCCTTCCAACCTTTCCTGAAGTCCTATTGGCTCACGCCAGTCTAAATGACTGGCCAATTGTCACGAAGTATGCAAATCGCATGCAAATACTGACAAGCTGAGAGGCAGTATAAAATGCGGTGTACGCGACAATTACGTCAGAATCGGATACTGAACGCCGCTTAACTGGTCGAGCAGCGACCTCCGAGATGTCTCGTTCCCGCTCTCAGGGAACCGAGGTTACGATAGTAACCGGAGATGTTCCCTCTCGAGCTTTCACGAGACATCACGGAGAATTTCTCCGTTATGGGAACGATATTCAATCCTGCCGTGAGAGAGGCTACGAGCAGCCTGTACAAGAACACACTAGCGAAGATAGAACACACACATACACACCATTCCCACCAATAGCGACGCTTGAAGGCGGGCTCGCAGCTGATAGGTGGAGATAAGCCAATGAGCGTCTAAAGCTCAGGTATACGAAATTTGCATATCTGGTCAGTAATAACGTATGCTCCGCTGAGAAACAGGGTAGAAGCATAACAACACAACACAGAATTGTGAAGGGCTGCACAGAGATAACGGTTAAGCAGCAGAAACACAAAACATGATGATGGTACACCAATCGAATTACACATTGAATAATTGGAGCCGCACTGAGTACAGGGCAGACAACAACAATAGCAATAGAATAAGGGGCTGTGCAGAGTAATACTGTGTGAGGCAGCAAACACACATAAATAGAAGTAGCATAAACGTGAATCAGTCACTCACCGACAACTCTTAGGAGGACTGAACGTCCAGCTTGTAAGACCTGGCGATGGTATTCTGAGAAGACCAGCCGGCTGCAAAGCATATATCTCTGAATAGACATACCTCTCGACCACGTCCAGGAGGCGGCGATAGCGCTTGTTGAGTGGGCCCTAATGTGAAAGGGGCATTTCAAGCCTTGGCTCGTATAAGCAGCCGTGATAGCATCCACAATCCAGTGGGAAAGTCTCTGTTTTGACGCAGCCCGGTCCTTCGCACAACCACCGTGGCACACGAAAGGCTGGTCAGATTGCCGAAAGCTGGCCGAACGGTTGATGTAAATCCTCAAAGCCCTGACGGGGAACACTGAAATCTGAGTGTCCGCATCACGCGAGGTTGATGACTCAGAAGACAGGGCAGACAGCGAAACAGTCTGTGCTCTGAAGGGGGTAAATAGTGATTAAGCACGTAGCCCGGTCTCGGCTGGAGAGTGACGCCGCAGTCACCGGGTCCGAAGCGAATTCTGTCCACAGAAAACGTGTGTAAATCCCCTATGCGCTTAGCCGAAGCGAGGGCAAGAAGCGCACTTTTGAGAGATAGCTCATTCATATCAACGGACGCTAAAGGCTCGTGTGGTAGCTGTGAAAGAGCTCTTAACACCACCTCTAGGTCCCAAGCCGGGACTGAAGGCGAGCGCGGGGGATACAATCTCCTCGCTCCCTTAAGAAAACTTACCACCAGCGTGTGCTTACCGATCGATTGCCCGTCCAGCGGGGAACGAAAGGAGGCAAATTGCGGCTGCATAGACCCTCAGTGTTGATGGTGGAGATCCACTATCCAGTCTGTACTGTAGAAAACGCAGAAGATCTGACACAGAGCAAGCAGCCGGGTCGATATGAACATCACGGCACCCTTTCACAAACACTCCCCCATTTCAGAGCATACAAAAGCCTCGTAGAGGGTGCCCGCGCCTCCGAGAGCGTGTCGAGCACACTAGAATGCAGGGTGCTCTGCTCCTCTGATATCCCCGAAGCAGCCATACATGAAGGCTCTACAACTCCGGGTTCGGGTGCCAGACTGAGCCGCTCACCTGAGATAGCGGATCCTTCCTAACGGGGATCGGCCAGGGCAGCGCCCCTGGCAGCTCTGTCAGGTCCGGGAACCAAGACTGGTTCGGCCAGTTTGGGGCGATGAGTATCACCGAAGACCCCTCCTCGCAGATCTTGCATAACATCAGTGGCAATATATTGATTGGAGGAAATGCATACAGCCTGGCTGCTGGCCAGTGCGATGTCTGCGCATTCCCTTTCAGGGCGGAGTGAAACATGGAGAAGAACAGCGGGCAGTGCGAATTCTCGCTCGTAGTGAACAGATCCACCTCCGCTCTCCCGTAGTGGGTCCAAATCATCCGAACCGACTCTCCTTGAGGAATACCCTTCCTCGAAAGCATGTCCGCCCCAAGTTCAGGAGACGGGAGACGTGTGCTGCTCTGACGGGGAGAAAGGGACGATCCGCCCATAGCAGGAGATTCGCTGCATGCTTGAACAGGGCCTCGAATCATACGCCTCCTTGGTGATCATGTACGATACCACAGACATGTTGTCGGTGTGAATCAGTACATGCCGCTGTTCCAGCTGCGGCCGAAAATCCTTTAGAGCGAAGAACACCGCTTCCAGTTTCTCCAAGCGTTTTATGTGCCACCGGCTCTGAGGTTCTGACCACAGCCCCGAAGCTGGCATGCCATCGCACACTGCTCCCCAGCCTCGAGTTGATGCGTCCGTTGTGACCACGACACGTGACTTCAGCAAGCCCAGGGGAAGCCCCTGGCTGAAGAGTTCTTTCAGAGCTTCGATACAGCCGCGGGAGACCACCGATGCGCAAACAGCCCGAAGTCCACGCCGTCCAAGGGACTCGAGATTCAGCCAAAACTGCAGCGGGCGCATGTGTAGTAAACTGCCCAGTCTGAAATGGCGCAGGGAAGACAAAATGGCAGCCGAGCGCTCCCGAAAGAGGCGAGCGCGTATCTCCACCGCTTTTATAAGTCGAAGCACACTCCCAGATACGTTATAGACTGACTCGGGGCGAGAATGCTCTTACACATATCTACACATAGCCTCAAAAACTCCAAGTGATGAAGCAGTTTGTCTATATGGCTGGCTGGCGTGTCCCGTGACTGAGCTAAGATCAGCCAGTCATCCAAATAATAGAGAACGCGTATCCCGCTCGCTCTGAGGGGGCAGAAAGCTGCGTCCATGCACTTCGAGAAAGCGCGCGGGGCCAAAGCCAGTCCAAACAGAAGAACAGGGTACTGGTACGCTGTGCCCTCGAGAGCAAACCTCAGAAAGTATCTGATGCGGTGCTATCTGAATGTGAAAGTACGCGTCCTTTAATTCCACGGCCGCAACCAGTCCCCGGGGCGAATTTGCGCCAGGATCTGTTCCAGCGATATCACCCTGCTTGCAGAGTGCTCTGTTGATGGGCCTGAGATTTAGAATCAGGTTGGGTCCACCATCTCTCTTGGGCACCACAAAAGAGCGGCTGTAAAAGCCGCTCTCCAGCTCGCTCGCCGGGACTCATTCTATCGCTTCTTTTTCGAACAGGTTGCACAGCTCTTGTCTCAGGACCAGGGAATTTCGAGGAAATGTTAGAGACTGCGCCACGCCGTTGAAACAGGGTGGTCTGCGTCTGAATAGAAGGGTGTACCCACTCTCCATCACGCCAAGTAGAGTAACCAGCGTGAGATTCTCGGAATAGGTTTCCACACGCTCATTTTTGGAACTGACATAGCGGCTTCAGCGGCTTGGTCGTTGGATGCGCCAGCGAGTGCTGCGCGGCTATAACCCGTGTGGGCAGCGGCTCTGTACCGCTCTGAGGCGGGGCGAGCGTTGCTACATTGACTGAGTAAAGAGGATAGAGCTCTTTTGCGCAAATGTATGCATTTTAATGAACATCACACCAATTTGAACAATTGAGACAGCTTGCGGGCTCCCCCGCTGGCCGTGGCGCCTCTACCCGGGTCTCTTTACACTTTTCCCCGCACATCCGGCTCCTGGCGAGGGGCAGCAGCACTCGCGGGCCTGGCGTCCATGCACTGCGATGAGCCGTGCGCCAAAGAAGACCTCGATCTCGCAATCTGCTGCTTTTTAACCGGTGTGGGCGGCGGCTCTGAGGCACAGTGCCCGATCCTTGTGCAGAGCTGCAGCAGCATCTGCACCTGTCACTACAGACTGTGACTATGCTATACGACCTAGTTGAACACCACTTCGTAGGGGCGTGAACAATTGACGTAATAGTCCAGCGAAATCTGGAAGGCTGATAGGAGGTACGCCGGGTCGTCAGGTGACTCCTCGCCTTCGCGCGCTTTTCTGCGCAGAAGCATCAGGTGACTCCTCGCCTTCGCGCGCTTTTCTGCGCAGGAGCATCAGGTGACTCCTCGCCTTCGCGCGCTTTTCTGCGCAGGAGCATCAGGTGACTCCTCGCCTTCGCGCACTTTTCTGCGCAGGAGCATCAGGTGACTCCTCACCTTTGCGCGCTTTCTGCGCAGGGCATCAGATGACTCCTCGCCTTCGCGCGCTTTTCTGAGCAGGGGCATCAGGTGACTCCTCACCTTCGCACGCTTTTCTGCGCAGGAGCATCAGGTGACTCCTCGCCTTCGCGCGCTTTTCTGCGCAGGAGCATCAGGTGACTCCTCACCTTTGCGCGCTTTCTGCGCAGGGCATCAGATGACTCCTCGCCTTCGCGCGCTTTTCTGCGCAGGGGCATCAGGTGACTCCTCACCTTCGCACGCTTTTCTGCGCAGAGGCATCAGGTGACTCCTCGCCTTCGTGCGCCAGGGCATAATGTGACTCATTGCCGCTCTGAGGCGGGGGCCGCTAGTTTGAGTGGGTGCGCGACTGAAGCGCTTCATAGCAGGCCGCCGCACTGAAGCGGAATGAGTGAGAGAGCGGAGTCCTCTACACACGGCAGCCGCTGATGCGGGGCTTATATCGTGTGAATGAGAAGGTGTCCTCTACACGCGGCAGCCACTAAAGTGGGGCTGGTATCATGTGAATGAGGGTGTCCTCTACACACGGCAGCCGCTAAAGTGGGGCTGGTATCATGTGAATGAGAAGGTGTCCTCTACACACGGCAGCCGCTGATGCAGGGCTTATATCGTGTGAATGAGAAGGTGTCCTCTACACACGGCAGCCGCTAAAGTGGGGCTGGTATCATGTGAATGAGGGTGTCCTCTACACACGGCAGACCGCTGCTGGGGGCTGGTATCGTGTGAATAAGAGAGCAGTGTCTTCCAAACACGGCAGCCGCTGATGAGGGGCTGGTACCGTGTGAATGAGTGAGGAGCCAAGTGATTGTGCTTCGCACTCGGCAGAACGCCGCTCTGAGGCGGGGGCTGCATGCTTAGACAGTGGGCCGTGCGACATCTGCGGCGACATGGGAACCCTTAGCTCCGGTATCTGCACTCGGCTCTCCGCTCCGCCATGAAAGGGGGACGTGAGAAGCCGGGCTGATGTCCTGTCCTGCAGGTTCGATGGGTGAGAGGAATGCGGACATTTAGTCGGCATGAGCTCATCACCAGAATCCTTAAGGTCCACCACTGAAGAGGGCAGACGGACTCATCTGAAGAAAAAGTCATACTCACCTGAACGCTGCAGAGGAGCGGCCATACAAGCACCGCCCTCTGATGAGCGAACCTCAACTGTGAGCTGTTATAGTTTATAAGCCATAATCTAGGTTGTTCAGCAAAGTGAAGGAGAAGATTCTGACGTAATTGTTGCGTACACCGCATTTTATGCTGCCTCTCAGCTTGTCAGTATTTGCATGCGATTTGCATACTTCGCGACAATTGCCCAGTCATTTAGACTGGCGTGAGCCAATAGGACTTCAGGAAAGGTTGGAAGGGAAGGAGTTCCCATAACGGAGAAATTCTCCGTGATGTCTCGTGAAAGCTCGAGAGGGAACGTGACTTACTCGCGTTTCTTCTTTATTATTATTATAACTGTTATGTTTTTTTTTTTTTTTTTTGGAAATTAAACAGAAATACTGTACATTGTACATAACATTAACATTGTGTGTTTATAGTATGTGTTGCCCTTCTGTGCCTCGGCTGCACGAATGTGCTGCTGTGATTTAAGATGCTGAGATGTCGTTTTTCCCACCATGTCCGATATTAAAATTAGTGCGACACGCTTTGCAAAAGGCTTGGGCATTGTTTACATGGTTTCGAGACAAGAAATTAAATTCTTCCGTCCAGCTGTTGTTAAATTTACACAAATATTTTTCTTTGCCGGAATACCACCTGACTTTTCTCCTTCCATTTCTACCACTGATGTTAGATCCAACTTCCCGGAACGTCTACTATCTGCGCAGAAATCTACAGCGCAACTGGGTTGTAGGTTGCCAGGTTGAGGTCACAAATGGTTTGCAATTTGTGTATTGTGTCGATTGTGTGAGGTGATGCGTTTCATACAAGATCTGACAACTACAACCTTGGAATAAAATATTGATGTGATTATTCATTTACCTAGATTTGGGCCATACAAATTACGGGAGTTTCCCGGGAGAAATAACAAAACGGGAGGGGTGCGGGAGCAGCGGCGTAAATTTCATCTAACAGTAGGGGGGGACAAGAAACATAAAATTTCTCAAGAGCAATTTTTGAAGGGGACACAAATAATACAGCCACAATTGTACTTGTAAGGATAGATATGTGTACACAGCATGTGTAAACAGCATGGAGACCGTGTTTAAATAGGAGTTCGGTTCATATGGTTCACCACGCGGTCATATTATAATGATTATTTTGCGTCCTCCATAGTATTTTAGGTTTCGTCTGGGACCGAGTACGTCTCTTTAGATATTCAACCGCATTAAGCCACTTAACATCATACTGAGCAAAACCCAACACATCGGTAGGTCTACAATATTAGCCTAATATCAGTTCACACACAGGTTTATCGCTGTGTTAGTTGTGGTGGGTGACAAGCTACGGTGTTAAGCTTGGTAACCTTATAAATTGCTCATAGAAAATACATCGGATATCATTATTTTTTTTTTTGTCATGACTAATTTATTAATGATCCAGCATCATCTGTATTAAAGAGAAAGAATAATTTCACCCGATGTTTAAAGAGAATAAAATAGCCTTGACAGCCTAATTACTTACACATAACTACTAAGGAACTTTGCTCTCTCCCACCCAGGGTTGCCAGGTTTTCACAGCAAAACCCGCACAATTGCTACTCAAAACTAGCCCAAAACTAGCCCAATCGCTTTTCAGGGGGGATTTCCGGTGAAAATCGCGTTCCGGTGGGGTAAAATACACGTTTTTTGGTGGGGTTCCCCTGATAAATGTCGCTTTCCAGGTGCTAAATATCACGTTATTGGGGTCGCTCCAACCCGCTGACATGAAAAACATCCCGCGGAAAGAGCGTAAAAGTAGCCCAATTCTTGGGAGAGTGGGAGAGTGGCAACACTGCTCCCACCGGTCTCGTGTCCTGAGTGTATCGAGGCAGTGGACCAAACCACTGTGAGGCAAGGGAGGGGGGAATCAAAACATTTCTGAACTTAAAACCCTTTTTTTGCGTTTATTTTGTTTTACTACTTACACAATTATTTTAAGTATATGTCCATTATATTATTTTCAAGACACACAGTTGCTTGTAATGATATTTTTAGGGGGGACAACCCTCAGATGGGGGGGTCCTGTCCCCCCCGTCCCCCCGGGATTTACGCCTATGGGCGGGAGATGGGTGTGAAATACGGGAGACTCCCGGGAAAAACGGGAGTGTTGACAGGTATGCTTCTTGCGGGTTTCCGTCAATATAAAAACTCCATCAACATTCATAAATGTTAGTATTGTAATTTTACTGTTGATCTGTTAAATAAAATTAAAAAATAAGACAATAATAATGATAATAATTACAAGAGCTCTATTAATACATTTATTATAACATTCACACATAGTGTTCAAATTGGGATCTGTAATATATTTTAATGTTTTAAAAGAATTCCCTTCTGCTCAGCAAGGCTGCATTTATTTGCATGCCTGATTCAAGAAGGGGGTCTCAAAAATGGCCACAAAATATTATTTTACTAACTTATTAATTTTAAGTTAAATTGTGCTTTGTTGATATAATGTCTGCCAGAATGTTAAAAAAATGTTCAGTGTTAAATAAGTATTTTTAAATTGTTGTTTTGTATTAGTGTACAATGTTTAAAAATAATAATTTATTCTACGTAGTGTCCATTTCATTCATTAAACATTTAATATTGGAGGCATCCAAGTTATTAGACACATCTGAACATTAAAAAAAAAAAAAAAGTAACACAATAGTTACTTTCTCTGGTAATTGGTTACTTTTATAATGATGTAACTCAGTTACTATTTGTGAGAAGTAACTAGTAACTATAACTAATTACTTTTTTAAAGTAACTTGTCCAACACTGGTCACTACTATAATGCTGCTGCTGCCACCTTATGACAATAGATTCACACTTCAAATTAGGTAGTCTGTCATCAATGACAGTAGCTCATTGGTAAAGAATGGAAAATGCCCTTCATTGTGTTTGCACTAATAAATGCTGCTGCCTGCCAGCTGCAATCACCAATAAAAAGTTGTTCCATATTTTTTTCTATATCGTCATGAATATCATTATCACAAATATTCTTGAAATATCGTGATATAATTTTGAGGCTATATTGCTCACCTCTACTTTGAGGGGAATTTTAATTGTCAAATTAATCTAACCAAGTTTACTGAGGCCCCTGTTGAGTATAAATCAGCATCCTTGAGCTTGGGAAGGGCGCTATATAAATTAAACATTATAATTATTATTATTATTATTATTATTATTATTATTATTACTAAGACACAGACTTACCTTTGCATGTAGAGCGCTCATATGTAGCGTTTTTACATCTCTCTCCTGGATCAACAGCAGGGCAGTCCTTACAATCTCAAGAGAACATGAGACATAATGCAACAGAATTCTCAAATCATACAGTATATAAAATCAAAGCAATAAAACTTTGCACTGAATGTTTACATACTTATAATAGAACAGCACAGAAAACGGCTTTGTAAACCGTGTCATATTTATGAAAGTCAGCACACCACTATCTGTTATCTGCTTTAATTTTAGACTCCTCTACATGTCATCTTTCAACGTAACCTACGCTCACTCTCACCCTCTCGGCTATCTGCTATGGTTTCATCTTAGCTTCCTCCCCCTAAACAGTCTTAATCACTTTATGCGAACAGTGCTACTGATACTTTCTGCTCCTTGTTTCTTACATCTTGTTTAGACACTGTCTGCCCCTTGTCTTCCAGGCCAGGCCGTATCACCCCTTCTGCCCCTTGACTGTCTGATGTTCTCCACGAACATCGTTCTAAGCTCAGGGATGCTGAAAGGGTATGGTCCTACTGACTTTAATGTGTATCAGTCACTCCTCTCTTCCTTCTCTGCTAATGTCTCCACTGCTAAAAGACATACTTCCACAACAAAATTAACAATTCGTCTAACTCTTGCATGTTCTTTCAGTCATTTTCCTCCCTCTTCCTCCCCCTCCTTCATCAACTCGTAACAGCTGACGACTTCGTCATATTCTTCTCAATAATAAAATTACAACCATCAGTGCACAATTCTCCACACCACAAACTGTCAAAAACATCTTGCCAGCAAACATACACTCGTTCACATCCTTCCCTTCACTCTTTGAGGTAGAAGTCTCTAAACTCATCCTTTCCAGTCATCCTACTACTTGTCCGCTTGATCCTATTCCATCTCATCTCCTTCAAGCCATTTCTCCTGCAGTTGTACCTGCACTCACTCACATCATTAACACCCCTTCACACTGGAGTTTTTCCCTCAGCATTTAGACAGGCTCGTATAACCCACTACTTAAGAAACCCACTTTTAGCCCAGCTGTTCTAGAGAACTACAGACCGATATCCCTTATTTCTTTCATTGCAAAAACACTTGAATGAGTTGGGTTTAACCAAGTCTCTGCCTTTCTCACACAGAAAGACCTCCTGGAAAACAACCAGTCTGGCTTCAGAAGTGGATATTCAACCGAGAATGCCTTGCTCTTGGTTACTGAAGCCCTGAGACTGTCAAGAGCAGCTTCAAAATCTTGAAAAAAAAAACTGATCTTGCTGGATCTGTTCGCTGCTTTTGACACAATTAACTACCAGATCTTCCTGTTAACCCTCTTGGCAAAGGACATCTCAGGAACCGCACTCCAGTAGTTGGAATCTTACCTCTCAGATAGGTCATTCAGGGTATCAGGGCTCAATTATTGGACAACTTCTCTTCTCTGTCTACATGGCATCTCTAGGTTCTGTCATTCAGAAACATGGCTTTTCATGTCACTGCTATACTGATGACACTCAATTCTACTTCTCATTCCATCCTGATGATCCGTCGATAGCTGCTCGCATCTCAGCTTGTATAACAGACATTTCTTACTGGATGAAGTACTATCACCTTCAACTCAACCTTGGCAAGACAGAACTGCTTGTGGTTTTAGCAAAACCCATCACTTCATCACAATTTCACCATCCAGTTAGGCACATCAACCAGAACTCCTTCAAGGGCAGCCAGGAACCTTGGAATCGTGATTTTTGATCAGATGAATTTCACAGACCACATTGCTAAATCTGCTTGCTCCCGCAGATTTTACTTATACAACATCAGGAAGATCAGGCCCTTTCTTTCAGAACATGCTTCACAACTCCTTGTTCAAGCTCTTGTTCTGTCCAGGCTGGACTATTGCAATGCTCTCTTGGCAGGTCTTCCAGCCACTTCTATCAAACCTCTAAAATTAATCCAGAATGCAGCTGCAAGATTAGTCTTTAAGGAGCCAAAAAGAACGCACGTCACACCTCTGTTCATCAATTTGCACTGGTTACCAGTAGCTGCTCGCATAAAATTCAAGGTATTGATGTTTGCCTACAAAACCACCACTAGCTCTGCACCCCTTTACCTAAATTCATTACTTCAGACTTATGTGTCCTCCAGAAGCTTGCATTCTGCAAGTGAACGGGGCATTATAATGCCATCCCAAAGAGGCACAAAATCATTTTCACTGACTTTTACCTTAACTGTTCCCAGCTGCTGGAATGACCTGCCCAACTCAATCCAAGCAGCGGAGTCCTTAGCCATCAAGAATCAGAAACGGCTAAAAACAAATCTTTTCCATCTATACTTCCAAGCATCTTCAACCGGGGGTCCTCAACCTAGGGCTGGACGATTAACCGAAATTCATAACCTCTAACTGACGTAATTTTCCCATGTTGGTTATTTAATTTTTTAAAATTGTTTATACTTTCCCATTAAAAACATACTACCCGAGTGTAGTCGGCACGATATTGATGTGTATGACCTTTGCGCTCATGTCTCTTGCAACGTCTCACACATGAGTGGTGCGTTTAAGATGTCATGTGAAGTTAACAGAATTTAAACTTTTACACACAGTGCCGCCCATCAGTGTCAATTCCAAAACAGTGGACCAATCAGAAGACCACAGAGGCGGGGCAAGCGTGATTTTGTTTACAGTAGGTTGGCGTGACAACTTTTGTATTTGACTGCAACATAGTGGAATAGGCATTCTGCACTGCACTTTTTTAAAAACCATTCCTGAGTGCCAAGTCTCGCAGAGTGACATACTAGAGTAGAGAAAATACTTGTGCATATAGAGTGACGAGACAAAATCACATGCAACAGCGATCATGAGTCAGATTCACATTTATAACTAGGAGGGCAAACAAATAAACAAATAAACAAAAAAATTAATAAATAATCGTTCATTAATCGTAATTGAGGCCAAATGTTCAATTAATCAAGATTTTGATTTTAGGTCATATCATCCAGGCCTAACGCGACCCCCAGGGCGTCCGCAGCTGTACTGCAGGGGGTCCGTCAATTAATGTTTAATCACAAATAATTGTTTTGTTAAAAATAAAACAGGTAAAAAGCATTAGTAAAATATAGGTACAATATAAGTACTCTGAAACAAAAGCGAGAGCACCCTCATTTAATACTGTAATGGTATAATATTAGATGGCGAATCAGATTTAACAAACGCTTAATTGCTCCATTTGAGTTTGAGCTCTGGAGAACGTGAAATGTTCCTATTTACAGCGTGTTTTTGCAACGGTGAGGAATGTAGCCAATCACAGACGTGTTTGCTGATCTCTTGAACGCAATGGCCAATCAGAGGTGTTTGAGTTACAATCCACTCATCGCTCAGAATGCCAGAGTTTGTGTTCAGTGCTGAATTATAATCACTCTCAAGAATCCTCTCATTAACAACAACACGATGTAAGTAAGAGATTCATTATTTATTGCTTTATTGATTTTAATGGAACGTTGTGAGATCGCGAACTGAGATGAGTGACAGCTTTTTAGTGATTGTAAAGTGAGCGGCCTTTCAAATATTGGAGGCTATATAGCTATAATCTGTTGAATAAAAGTATTGTTTTTCATGCTGCTAAGAGGACCGATGCTGCAAGTTTTGGAAATGACATCTACATATAAATGCATGATTTACTCTGAAGCTGCAACTTAGTGATACTAGCATGGGACATGGCATGTCAAAATAGATAATGTAAATGCAATGTAAATGCAGAATAATAGATTACTAGAAAAATATTCGTATTGATATATTTTTAAATTCCATTCCAGTTATTTGTAAAGAAAGACCTTGTAAATCTGAAATGTCTCACTGTATTGCTATTCTTGTTATGGTGGAGCTGTTGCTTACACATTACATCTATACTTTGTTAGAAAGCCCTCACTAATTTCAGATACTCATTGATCTCATTTTTAATTGTCCATCTCACAGTAAAATTTAAATGCTAGGTTTTAGGAAACTTGAAGCTAACGTTCAGGTACTAAACCCAAATTAAATGTATGACTCTGAAAATCTATTAAAATAATTTACAACAACTGCAAACAACTAATGGATTGTGATCTTAACGTGTTGTTTGTTATAATGCGTAAATCTCAATTTTAACAATAAAAAGTAATATACAGGCAGTGATGCATGAGCAACAACAATAATGTGCATAGTTCTGATCTACTCTACTTCATATACATATAATTTATTCTTAATCATAATGTGGTTAGTTTCTATTGATATCAAAGGCTATATGCTTAATATGGAGCTCTCCTTGACACATTTTGTATCAGGAGGTCCCTGCTCTATGTCTCTGTCAGGGTCCTTGCCCTGAGAAACGTTGAAGACCCCTGCTCTATTCTATTTCTATTTTGTCTACTTGTTTTCTTTTTATTTATATAAAAAAAAAAGACTCGAACCCTAACTCTTTCACTCACTGTTCTATTTCTTTTCTAACTACTTGTTTTCTTTTTATATAAAAAACCGATCCTTTAGCACTAGCATTCTCTATCCTTTTTTTTTATCCTTTTATCTCTGTTGTTTTCTTTTTATTTATTATAAAAAATAAATAAATAAATAAAAAACCTTGCTACGTGTACTGCGTTAGACTAACCGAGACTTGTCATAGCACTTATATGTTTTGCTCTTTTGTTGGTTTTGTTTGCTTCTACTGTCCTCATTCGTAAGTTGCTTTGGATAAAAGCATCTGCTAAATGACTAAATATAAATTAATGCTCTTATGTTCATTCATTTTCCGCTGAAGTTACTTTGCGTGCTTGCCTATTTTGTGTGCCTTTGCAGGTGGCAGGGTTTAGTTTGGTTGTCGTGAGTCTGGATGCAAAACTCTTAAGTTGCTTTCACTGGAAGTTTGACAGCTGTGCTACAGAAAGCTGACATAAATGCTGAATTAAATAGTTGTTGCTCTTGAAATTAGCTATATTGTGTTTGCAAGTAGTTGTTGTGAATCATTGGTCTAGCGCATGTTCATAAGGAAAAACTATGGAAAAGTAGTGCAGTAGAATGCAAAAAGGCTTTCTTTGTGAACGGTCCCCATCACATACAATTTGTTTTCATTTAGGCTTGGCCTGGGCGATAAACGGTATTGGTATTTATCGACGGTAAACCTTCCTGCGATGAGGAGATTGTGAATAAAAAATGAATATTAGTCGAATTTAAAATAAAAATTTGCATTTGGATGCAAAACCAGTGTAATCAGGGAGCCTTATCAGTGGCGCACGAGATGTCAGTTTTGAGAGCCATGTGTAAAATGGGTTCTAAGGATGAGTGATGGGGAAAACCTGGCCTACAGATATCCCAAGAGATGGCATAGATTAAATCATTAAGAGCCTGATGAACTGTTAAGGAGTAAGAAATAAACAATATCAATATAAGAAATGTTAAGTTAGATTGACTTCCCATGGCATGTTGAATTAGAACATTCTGCCAAACTATAGCCTATAAGTGCCTAAATAATATAAAATACATTATATATTCTATGTAAACAAGTCATTTTTAACTAGGCTCTTACTGTATTGCACTTACGTTATCAACCAACTTTGCATGTGTGGATGATGGCACAAAAGGCCATTTTACAAAAATAAATATATAAGCAAACAAACAATAAATAATAATAATTTATTAATAAAATAATAAATAAACCTTATGAGGGGGCATGACCCGGGATTCCACTAAAAAAAAAGTTCACAGTTCAACCCCCCAATATTCGGTTCAAACCAAAACTATGCCCTTGTGCGGTGATGTCAGTGTCGTCGCATTTTAATGTTTTGTTAGTCAACCCACGAGATGCGCCGCTTTTGCGTTACTCATTCAAAGTATTAGAGAAATATAGAAGCTCAATCCCGAGAAGATCTTGATTAGGTTAAAACTGAAACCAAGCCATTCACACAACGCATATATTCGGCACATTTTTTTAGACGGACAACTACGAGTGCTACACTCACGTCTCACACGAGAAAGACATGCACAGTTAAGATTTTAAACGTTTTAAAACACGTCACGACTTTGTTGAGGTTTATTCCATTTCACTGCATCTCATGTTTTTAAATGCGATCTGTGTGAGCGGCTCTTTGTATTAAGCTATGCATAAAATACATGATGCCATTTTGTTCATAATTGTTTACAAAATTAATTGCAATTTACAAAATTAAATTTGTTTTATGTTAATTTAGACGTTATGCACGTTCTTATATTATTTCATTTGCATTGACAATTTAATGCGGTGCATTATTTTGCTCATTGTGCCCTCTTGTGGCCTCGGGAGATGAGCCAAAAGTTCCCTTAAGACTTATTTAATCTGCATATAAAACATAAGAAAAGGAGATATTTGTTTAAATTTTATTTTGTTTGACTGTTAAAAAAAAAACAAAAAATGCTGTTTGTCTTAATAAATTGGGTAAATTAAAAATACAGTGGCTAAATTCAAACCTTTTTTTTTCTATTGCTTTTTGTTTTAAAAGGTTATTGCCCAGCCCCATTTTCATAAATTCCTAATTCTATATTGTCATGTTGATCAAAATAGAAAATGGATCAAAAGTATACGGACTCAAATTTATGGTTAGATTACTAACATAATATGGTTTAATGTTGGACTTTCTTTTTGTCCTCATACACTTAACCCTCTATGTGAGTTGTCTGTGTTGTAATCTTGTCAGTTTGCTCTTACATGACTGCTGCACATTCACACTTGCCCTTTTAAACAAGGTTGCCCTGCCCTAACTGAACACACAAACAAACACTATAAAAGTGGACACACTTACCTGTGTTTAGGCTTATGCATGTGGGGATGTTATTGATTTGACAATTGGTCTGACGATTCACAATAAGACCTGATGTGGGTAATGCAGAAGGGAAGAGATGAAATTATATCAAGACTTTCTAAATATAATAACTAATCTGAAATATTCTGAACTGTTCTGAAACTACAATTGTACCATGATCAAACCATGTAATTAGAAAAGACAATTAACGTACAGACTCCATTCAAACAGTTTGTTAGATCAGTCTTCTGTGTGTTAGAATCTGTTGGTTTGCATCGATTGGCCAACAGTGATGACATAATCATCAATAACTGCAATGGTCAATCATGAAAACAAATTTTTGCCACCAGGTACAAGTAGTTTTTTTGTGGTAATGTGGATTTGTATGTGTGTAAGGGTTGTTGTGCATTTACACTAAAAAAATCAATGACACACAAAAAAACACTTCAACACAAACGCTGCTCTGTTTTAGGATGACACGCACATTCTGAACTCAGGCATTCTGTTGCCAAACATTTGCATTTATCTAGCAAAAAACACAATTTCTTTTCTTCAACCAGCTCATTCATTCTGACTTCATAATGCTCCCCGTGGTTTGTTATGTTGAAACTATATGTTTTGCATTGACCTGGAAGTAGAGAGAACATTTACATTTAGTCAGAAAATGGTATTTAAAAAGTTTGGAATGTGAGAGCGATTCATAAATAAAATATAGTTTTACTTTGAGAAGAGATATTTAGTTTGACATTCATTATGTCATTCCCTTTCTGTTGATATATCAGGTTTATAGCTGAAAAAAGAAAACCGAAATGAACTCAATGAGTTTGCCAGTCGTCACAAGTGCTCTCAGTTAATAAATATGCTTTATTCACACAGTCATGTTAGAAGTATATTTCACATCTACCTGGAACTGTTGAGTTACTGCTGTTCCAGAAACAGTGATCTGTCGATTTGACTTGGATATTGATTTGGATTTTCGGGTTCTCTGAGCTGGCTGCACAAACAAGAAAACATTTATGGTTATTTTGTAACAATGTATGACATTGATATTATGCTTTATATTAGATGTCAAAATGTAATCTTTTCTTTAATCATTTTATTTTTTGTTTATATTTTATTTTTTCTAATGTTCACCAAACAACATATCCATTGGCATATGTTTCTCTTGAAGTTAATAAATGCATTTTTTGAAGGAAACATACATATCTGGCATGAAGAACAGATGATCATCAGCCTCAGTAAATTCTGCTTTTCTCGAGACATAATTCCCAGAGACAGCTGCCTGTTACAGACACATATTAGTTTTGTTTTCTATAGGCGTTGATAATAAATCAATTTTAAATCATAATTACAATCTTGAGTTATAGTCCACAGTCCAAGAGTTGAGAGAGTTTGTTGCGTCCACATATGAAGCTGTTTGATTATGAGCCGCTGGACACTGACATTCAGTTCATCTGAAAACATGCAAATCATGTTTATTTGGGATTTAACTAGAAACTGTGTAACTGTCATCTTAGCTCACAGAGAACATAGAAAACATGTAAATAAAAGTAGGCCTATATAAATACAAAATATAAGAAAATGAATATAGAAAACATTTAATAATGGTGGCATTTAATAATGGTTTTATAATAATGAAACATTTTGAAGATGCTAATGAAAAAGTAAGTTAATGAATATCTGATATGATTTATATATAGAAAATGTCATGTTTTTACACTTTGTTGGTGTGTTTGTGCACCTTTCTGTGTAAGTGACATTTGCTTTGATATTTGGTGCCCTAATGAATGACATTCACATATTTATAAATGTGACTAAAGTGAATAAATTATTTTGTCAGTTCATCATGATTAAAAAAAATAAAGTATTTTATTAGCTTCATTAGAATGATATGAGAAATACTGAGAAATATAACAGATAATCACAAGCAACATAAAACAATAGATAGATTTGCTGATTCTGCCCGTGTTTTTTGTTTGTTTGTTGTGTTTCCAGTAACCAAATATGTTTTGCATTCGTGTGTGTGTATTTTAGTGAGCTGCTATATCAAACGACCATGCAAATGTCTGAATCCACAGGCGTGCGGACATTACTGTCATCCTGTAGATGTAAATTTGTTCTCTAAATAAGATTCAGTATTGTTTGAGTTGCTCTTACACGCACATGATCACACATGGATGATTATAATGCTCAATAAATCTAACAACAGTAATATCAGATCATATCAGAGATTTGAAAGCACGATTCAATCCTTCTACAATTTTTTTGTAACAATCAGCAGATATTTTAATTTGTTTTGAGTGATTTCAGTAAAATTGACCCTTTTGTATGGTCATAATTTTATGTACATATATCATTTTAGTTTAAGAGAAAGAAAGTCTGCAACAAAGAAAGCCTTCTGTCTTAATTATGCTAGTTATAAATATTTTCCACAGCATTAATGCTGGATTGAGCGATGATTGTGGTGGAGTCAGTGCTTTCTGAATCATCTGAGAAATGACCCGCGACGTCATTGTGAATGTGGTAGTAATACAGGAAGAGGAAAAACCCTGAAAAAAGATCAGAGAAACTGATTTCAACTAATTCAAATACATTTCAGATATGATTAAAGTCATTTGCATAATTTTTTTAAACTAACCAAAAATAATCAGACTTTTGGTTAATTTAATTTGGTTAATTTAATCATATTATAAGTACCATTATAACCACTTACAATGAAATAATTATTTAAAAAGAAAATGCTAAATAAAAAAATAATAAAAATTAAGCATTAAAAATAATAAAATATAAATATTTAAAAAAAATCATTAATGAATTAAAATAATTAGCTGAAATCTGTAGATAAAATAGAAGCATTCTATTAAACCAGATGCACTGCTGCATGTGATTGTTTCTCACCCTGTAATGAGTTCAACACAGTGAATATGTAATATGAGGGAATGCGCATCGGTCCATAACTGAAGAACGCCACAGACCACGTCAGACCGAAGAGCAGGAACAAACTCAACACCATCATCAGCTGCTTTCTGAACGTCTTTCTCTTGCAGTCAATCGCTCTTATGTTTCTGGTCTGAACAATTCTAGTTAAGATAGTGATGAAGATTCCTGTTGTGAAGGTAAAAACTAAAGCGTAGTAGCCGATGTTCACTGTGTAGTGAATGTAAGAATTTGTCATCCAGCACCTGTAATTAGAAAAGAATGAAATATAAGAAGACAACCGGTAGACATTTATAATTGCACACATTTGTGACATCAGAACAACTTACATTCGTGTGATTTTTCCAGACGTTGTGTTTAGGATCACTGCTTCATATCCTCCTACAGAAACAATAACTATGACTATTGGAGCTGGACACACTGAAAACACATAGAGACAAAGATTATTACATTTAAAAACAAAATCCCTCTAAAAAAAAAAAAAAAAAAAAATACTGAACAAAACATTTTGTGTTGCCAAAGCAACATTTCTCATTTTTATTTAGTTTAACTAAAACTAAAATAAAAAGTAATAAAAATGTTATAGATATTTTCAAAAAATGATAGAAATTATGTATATTAAAATACTAATACAAAAAAATACTAAAACTTTAAAATTAAAATGGAAACAAAATACAAAAATATAATTAATTAAAAATATTAATATTATTACGTACGCTGCGCTACGTAAGCTTGCTTATGTATATGTTGCTGTATGAGTGCGTCTGTATGCTTTGTCTATTTCAGATGTGAAGTTCATTGGAGGATCTGCCTGCCACTCGGCTGATGTAGGACGCCGACGTCTGTGATCGCGCCACCAATTGCCTGCTGCCGCGCAGTTTAAAATCCACACTAACTTTAATGACGATTAGGGGGCATCGAGTTGGAGGATTGGAGGCGGTTTGGCAACAGCTGATCTGTGACTGGAGAGTGCATGGTAGGAAGTGGAGTAGATTCCGGAAGCGATCCGGAAATGGAGGATGAAATGTTAGGCGCGGAGGAAGGCGGGAATGGAAATAATGAGTGGAAGATTGTAGAAAAACGGAAACGAAAGAAAAGTAGTGCATCTGAAACTGACAGTGAAAAAGAAACCCATCTGACAAGAAGAAGGAAAGAAGAATATAAGGTAGTGATGAAATTTGAAACTGGATCTTTCAGTATTATTAATCCACTGAAGTTGTCTAAAGCAATGAAGGAAGTGATAGGACTGGTTGAAAGTGTTAAGAAGTTGAGAGATGGTAGACTACTAATATATTGTAAGGATATTAGGCAACAAAAAAAGGCTCTAGAAGTCAAGTCGATCATGGGGCAAAGTGTGATTTGTTCAGTACAAGAAGAAAAGAAATGGGTTAAAGGAGTAATAACAGGGATCCCCACAGAGGTACCAGTTGAAAAGATTAAGAGAGGGATTACGGGAGCTGCAGTGATCGATGTGAAAAGATTAAAATGGTATAGGAATAATGAAAGGGGAGATAGCCTCTCTGTGATGATTCATTTTGATGAAGATAAACTGCCAAGTAAAGTCTTTTTGGGATTAATGAGTTTTTCGGTAAGACTCTATGTACCCCCTCCACTAAGATGCTATAAATGTCAAAAGTTTGGACATGTAGCGGCTGTATGCAGAGGCAAACAGAGGTGCGCACGATGCGGTGGAGAACATGAGTATGGAAAATGCGGGAAAGAAGTTAATCCCAAGTGTTGTAACTGTGGAGGGGATCACAGTGCAGGATATGGAGGGTGCAAGGTGAGGAAACATGCGGCTCAAGTTCAAAACGTTAGAATACAGGAAGGACTGACATACTCTGAGGCTCTTAAACAAGTAGGAAAGAATTTGGAATCAGGAGAAAAAAGCAAAGAAATCAGTCAACAAAAAATGGAAATGACAAAGGAAAAAACAAAAGAGAATTTTGGGATTAAGAACAATGTTGCATTTGTTACTTTTATGGCTGAAGTAGTGAATTGTTCGGCGCAAACTGAAAGCCGGACAGAAAGAATCAGAATTATAATCAAAGCAGCAGAAAAGTATCTAGAGATTGAAGGTATTTCGGTGGATATGATTAATGAGAAGTTAAAGATGCAAACTACATATACTCAATCAGGATGTGGTGGTTCATAATGGTGCTTTTAATATTTCAGTGGAACGTGAGAAGCTTAATAGCTAATGGGCAAGAGTTTAAAAAATTCATTTCTGATTTGGAAAATAAACCTGATATAATATGTGTTCAAGAAACATGGCTCAAACCTCAGCTGAATTTTGTGTTACAAGGATATGTGGTAATTAGGAAAGATAGAAAACAAGGTAATGGTGGTGGGGTAGCTACATTTATAAAACAAGGTGTGGGATATAGGAATGTTGTAGAGAGTGTAGACAAGGAGGTGGTAGTGATAGAAGTCTGGGAAGGGAATCATAGTATTAAAGTAATTAATTTTTATAATCCATGTGAAAAGTTAAATAAGGAAGTATTGGAAAATATAAGAGGTAACACAAATCAGAAAGTAATATGGTGTGGTGATTTCAATGCGCATAATACACTATGGGGAAGTGTTAAAACAGATTTTAATGGGCTGATTGTGGAAGAAATGTTAGATTGGGGACGGCTAGTGTGTGTGAACAATGGATGTTGTACAAGAATAGACGTAATTCATGGGCGTAAATCAGCTTTAGATATTACTCTAGTGTCAGAAAATCTAGCTAGAAAGTGCGAATGGAGTGTAAGTAAACAAAGTACAATGGGAAGTGATCATTATCCAATATGGTGTAAAATAGGTGTGGACATTACCCAAACCTTGGTGGAGAGAATTCCAAGATGGAAATTTAAAGAAGCCAACTGGGCACTTTTTGAAGAATTGTGTCATAAGGATATGTGTGAAACGGTAGGTGATACTGAAGACATTGAAGAGTTAAGTAAGAAAATAAGTGAAGTGTTAAGAAATACGGCTGAGGAAATAATAGGAAAAAAGAAAACTAAAAATAGTAAAAAAGCAGTACCGTGGTGGAATATAGAATGTAGTAAGGCAGTTAGGGAAAGAAATAAAGCGATGAAGAAAGCTAGAAAATCTGTGTTGTTTAGTGAGTACATTAAATATAAGAGGGCGCAGGCAATAGTGAGGAGAGAAGTAAGAAAAGCAAAAAGAAATTACTGGAGAGAATATTGTAATAGAATTGGGGAGGAAATTGAAATTAATGAAGTTTGGAATATGATTAGGAAGATGGGAGGGATTCAGAAAAATAATAATATTCCAGTTTTAGTAAATAATGGAAAAATAGCAATAAAAGACAGTGATAAAGCAGAGATGTTAGTGGAAACATTTGTTAAGGTGCACAGTAATGAAAATATTTCAGATAATATGAGGAAATATAGGGAACAGAAAGTTAGGGAGAATGCTCACATATTTGTGAAGAAGAATCCATCAGGAAGTATGTTGGACTCAGAATTTACTTTGTATGAGTTAAAAAGAGCGCTTGCGGGAGTCAAACATACTTCCCCAGGCAAGGATGACATATGTTATGAGATGATTAAGCACTTATCAGATTTATCATTAAGTATGGTTTTAAAACTTTTTAACAAAATATGGGAGACAGGGAATTTACCAGCAGATTGGAAGCATGGGGTCATTGTGCCAATAGCCAAACCAGGAAAAGACCATTCTCAGCCAATTAATTATAGACCTATTGCGCTGACATCAAATTTATGCAAAGTTATGGAACGGATGGTTATGAATAGGTTGACTTACGTGATTGAAAGTAGGAACATTTTTTCAGCATGCCAAAGTGGATTTAGAAAAGGGAGAAATACGATGGATTCAATATTATGTTTGGAAAATGACATTCGAAAAGCTCAAGTTAATAAAGAAGTGCTTGTGGGAGTATTTTTTGATGTAGAAAAAGCCTATGATATGTTGTGGAAAGAGGGGCTTTTAATGAAATTGGAAAGCTTGAGAATTGATGGAAAAATGTATAACTGGATTTTGAGTTTCTTGTTTGGAAGAACGATTCAAGTAAGAGTAGGGACTGCTTTTTCTCAGATTCTCCCAATTGAGAATGGAACTCCCCAAGGAAGTGTGAGCAGTCCTATTCTTTTTAATTTAATGATTAATGACATCTTTCATAACGTTGAAAATGGAATAGGAAGATCGTTGTATGCGGATGATGGAGCTCTTTGGAAAAGGGGACGAAATGTTTTATTTGTAGAAAAAAAAATGCAAAAAGCAGTAGATGAGGTGGAAAATTGGGCGAATAAATGGGGTTTTCGATTTTCTGTGGCAAAAACACAAGTAATATGTTTTTCAAAAAAGAAAGATAATCAAAGCGTGAATGTAAAAATGTATGGTTGTCAGCTGGAACAAGTTAATGTTGTACGATTTTTGGGTGTGTGGATGGACTCTAAATTAAATTTTAGAATACATATTCAGAAATTATTAGAAAAATGCAAAAAAGGAATAAATGTATTAAGGTGCTTATCAGGAGCTGAGTGGGGGGCAAGATGTCAGTCCTTGAAAAGAATTTATTGTGCTGTGATTAGGTCAAACATAGATTATGGTAGTGTAGTATATAGTTCTGCGAACAAAACTTTACTTAAAAAGATAGAAGTAATACAAAATCAAGCTTTGCGCATCTGCTGTGGTGCATTTAAATCTTCCCCGGTGGCTTCATTACAAGTTGAAATGGGAGAATTGCCTCTAGAACAGCGTAGGTTTCAATTACGATTAAGGTATTGGTCTGGGGTAAAGGGATATCTGGAAAACCACCCAGTCAGACTTCTTTTGAAAGATTGTTGGGAATATGAATATAAAGATATGGCAAGCTTTGGTTGGGTAGTAAGGAAGGAGGCAAACAGCTTGGAGTTGAAAGATCATGAAATTGCTCCTTCGGTTGCTATACCAGCAATTCCCCCTTGGTTGTTCCCTATGCCGATAATAGACTTGAAAATTCACGAAATAATAAAAAAACCGGAGATGAACATGTCAACTGAATTAGTAGTTCAACAATATTTAATGCAGGAGTATTATTCTGTGTTACAGGTATTTACAGATGGGTCTAAGGAACCAGAGTCTGGAAGAACAGCAGCAGCAGTATATATTCCTACTTTTAAAATAAAAATGGCAAAAAGGTTATCAGATCATGTGTCAGTTTTTACTACTGAAATATTAGCTATCATAATAGCACTACAATGGATTGAAGAAGTTCAACCTGAAAGAACTGTGATATGTAGTGATTCAATGGCTGTGCTCACTAGTTTAATAAGTGGTAAATCTGAAGCAAGGCAAGATTTAATATTTGAAGTTTTACAAAGTTTGTTTAGAATAAGACAGATAAGGATAGAGGTAAATTTCCTCTGGGTACCTGCACATGTGGGTGTGGATGGAAATGAGGTAGTAGACTTGCTAGCCAAGGAAGCATTAAATCATCCACAAATAGAAATTAAGTTAGCTTTAAGTAAAGCTGAATTCAAGAGAGTGATATCATTTGAAGTAAGTAAGAAATGGCAAAAGTTATGGAATAGTGGGTCTAAAGGAAGACATCTTTTTCAGATTCAGGAGTATGTTGGAAATGAGAGGAAAAGATATGGAAATAGGAAGAAAGAGGTCATTATTACGAGACTAAGAATTGGACATACAGCATTAAACCATAGTCTTTATAAAATAGGTAAACATGAATCGGGAAAGTGTGACAAATGTGGAGAATTAGAAACAGTGATGCATATTCTTTTTGAGTGTCCTGCATATGAAAGGGAGAGATTTCAATTAAAACAAGAATTAGGATGGTTGGAAGTTGATAATATTTCTTTAAAAGTATTATTAGGAAACGGGCCAAGGCAATTAAGAGTACATGAAGTACTATTTAAATACTTGAAAAACACAGGAACCATAGATAGAATCTAGGTTTTTTTTTTTTTTTGTTGTTTTTTTTTTTTTTTTGTATTTCTTTCTTCCAAATGTATGTACACTCCACACTCCAGATCAGTAGGTGGCGGTAATGCACCTTTTTGTGGGTTTGCCAAACCGCCATAAAACACCAGAAGAAGAAGAATGACGATTAGTCTGGGCTGGGTGATGATACGGCTCTGTGAGGATGTTCTCTCTAGCGAGAAGACCAGTCTGAGAGTCTGTTTTTGTTGGAGCTACGGTTCTGTTGTTTTGCAGTAGTATCAGTGTTTTGCTTGTTGTTGATTATGACTTTGATGTGCGCTCGGCACCTGTTTGATGTTACCCGATTGAGGTGTCTGTGTGTGAAACTCCTTTTTAGTCACTGATGAGAGTTGTGCAGACTGTATTGGAGAGGTTGTGAGTAAGGTAAGCATGTCGCGACATACATTTAAATCATGTAGAATTCTTTGCTGTATTAGACACACCAGGCTAGAGCGAGAGGTGCTAAATTTGTATGTTTTTGTTTGATTAGTCAGAGTAGTGTTAGCGATGGCGTCTTGTACGCTGAAGATGTTTGTTTCTACGTTTTCTGTTGATAGATAGTTTAGTTTGGTTAACCTTTTGGTTTTTGTTTTGTTTAGTTTTTTTTATTTAAGCATCTCTCTCGCTCCTTCCTCTCCTCCAACTTGTTCCCGGCTGGCTCATTCATTGATTGTACATATTGCCCTGTTGAAAAAAACAGCATATGCTGGTTAGGTATGTTTTGATGCTGGTTTAAGCTGGTCCTTTGCTGGTTTAAGCTGGTCCTTTTGCTGGTCTATGCTGGTCATGTGCTGGCATAGGACCAGCATAAACCAGCATCAAAACATACCTAACCAGCATATGCTGTTTTTTTTCAACAGGGTGTCAATATTTACTTTACTACTTCACTCTCTCTTAAGCACTCTAAAATAAAATAAACATTGTGACTAAATTATTGATTTTGTTGCCGTTTCTTCCCTTGTGCAGTTCCTTCCCACCTTGATACGCACACACCTAAATCTTGTATGTTATGTCTAACAATATCCCTAGATGAACCACAATTGATTGATGAGGGACGTAACAATATAAACTAATAGTATGTCAGTGGTACTGAAATAAGTGTTCAGATGCTCTTAAAAAACAGAAAAGGACAGAGCAAAGACTATAGACGGTTCACTCCTATTACTTATCAATGGGAGAAACTGCAATGCGCAATATGGTGGAATAGTCCCACCTTCTGAATAAAACAGCCAATCGCAGCATCACTGCAGCTGCCGATAGAAGCTCCGGTTCCCATAGGCCACGTACACACTGCAGCTAAATTCGGTTGTCCTTCAGTTCACCTTTTACTCCTTAATCGCATTCTGTACACACATAATTCACTAAAATACGGGAGTGACAACTGCATTCTACAACCACATTAACTCCCGAAAAATACAGGTAGTGACAACCGCATTTTACAGAAATTCTATGCAGTGTGTACGGAACCGAACTGAACAACTAGTTGTTAATGACGTATTTGAACGTGCATCAGAAATGTGTCTTCGTCTGTATGTGAGATGCAAGAAAATAACAGTGAAAGAAGTCCTAACTTAGCACATTTTGACACGTGGCTAGCTGCGCTCATGAGCCCTGGGGTGAAGTGTCAGTGTTGCCAGATCTTCATAGAAAAAACAACAACAAAGGACAAGCACAAAAAAACACTAAAACACCCACATGCTTTGTTTTATAACATTTAAAAAAAATCATATCTCATATCCGCAACAAACCACTTTATTAACTCCATAAAGTGCCTATCTTTATGAGTTAAGACCAAACAACATGCCTAAAAGCGCTTGTAAATATGAGGACATGGCAACACTGCAAGACAGTGCTCTCTAAAGCAGCCTCCCGAGCAGAAATAAAACACAGCACGTCTATCAGCGGCAGTTTAGTTCAAATCAACAGACAAAGAGAGTCTTTAGCCAAAAAATGGCATATAACAAACGGCTAAATTTTTATTCACTGCTGCTGTTCCGTACACACATGGAACGATCATTTACAGGACTCACTCCCGGTTGTCACTCCTGAAATTTGCAGCGTGTATGTGGCCATAGAAACCTGAGACTCACGCTTAGGACTGCACACACACAGTGGCTGGTCTAGCTTGAAAAATAAGCCTTTTTAATGCTATTTGAGCATAAGGAGCAGCATTCATGGGGCAGTTCATTTGAGATTTTGTTGCTGATTTAAAATATGTAATTTATTTTTAAGTTCAGCTTAAAAATAAATCAGATTTCAGGATTCTCCTGTTCATTTAGATAGGACTTGGTCTTGGATGCCCGAAATAGCTGCCCAGAAATATGGCCGCTAGGCAGGGCTCTACAGTGCGACCATTTGCGACTGAAAACTACTGCGTGCGACTATGAAAATATATTTAGGAGCACCTGTGCGACTGACCCGATCAGCATATTTGTGTTTGCGCTGAGGGAGCTTCAAAGGTTTCTAACGTACTTACGTGTTTTTGCAGCGCTGAGTAATGAGACGTATCCTCTCATTATAACAAAGTGTAGACAGAGAGTAAATAAGAGATTCACTGTGCAGTGTAGAGAGCTGCGTTGATTATAATGGAGTTTTGTGAGATCGTGATGAACTAAGGAGAGTGACAGCTTGCAAATGTGATATTGATTTAATACAACAGTTCATTAAACAAGAAGTTAATATTAAGTGACTTATATTGTCTGACTACAACACTATTGCCTTATTTTGCTCTATTTAGTCAATGAAAATAGTTTCAAACAGTCACATCTGAGCCGCTGAGCATCTCCATTCAAACACAGAGGTGTTTCGTTTATGAATGAACTGCGTTTTTAAATGAATCTAGTGAGTCAATGATTCAATTATCCATTCATAAAGACAGTCAGATGCTTCGTTCCTGAATGAATCAGCCGTTCAAACGAATCAATTAAATGAATGATTCAGTGATAAAATCAGTGACTTGACGCCACCTGCTGGCAGTTTTAATTTAAATTTTTAAAGTATCTTTTCTGTTATTTAAATCATTTAATATTTCTAGATTCAAAATTGTATATTTAAAACATTAACCTCAACATGAATTTATGAATTGCACTCATGCACTCATTGCACTCATGCGGCCTCATTAAATGTCTGAAAATACACCTACAAGCCACTTTTGTCTTCTTCTGTGCCACCTCTGTAGTACAAATTTATTTATTAACTCTATAGGTTAATCACATTAAAAATTACATTAAAAAGAAAGCACTGGCTCATTCCCATAGTGGACTCCTGTTAAATATTTGCTGATACAAATGAAAATAAAAAATGCTATGAAAACGCTAACGTTGTGGAGTTACCCTGAAAAAAACAAGAAAGAAACCATAACACTAAATGTGTCTGATTTAGGACGACACACACCTTCTTCATCCTGGTTTGACAGACAGTCATCAAGCTGCTTTATGAAATGACCATGCAGATATCTGAATACACAAGCATGTCGACATGATCACACATGGATGATTATAATGCTTTATAAATTGAACAACAGTAATATCAGATCATATCAGAGATTTGAAAGCACAATTCAATCTTTCTACAAATTTTTAATAATGATCAACAGATATTTGTCATTTGTTTTGAGTTATTTCACTGAAACTGACCCTTTTAGGGTCATAATTTTATGTACATACATTATTTTAGTGAGAAGAGAAAGAAAATCTGAGACAAAGAAAGCCTTCTGTCTTAATTATGCTAGTTATGAATATTTTCCACAGCATTAATGCTGGATTGAGCGATGGTTGTGGTGGAGTCTGCACTTTCTGGATCATCAGAGAAATGACCCGCGATGTCTTTGTGAATGTGGTTGTGATACAGGAAGAGGAAAAACCCTGAAAAAAAGATCAGAGAAACTTATTTCAAATAATTCAAATACATTTCAGATATGATTGAAGTCATTTGCATAATTTTTTAAACTGAAATGTGACCAGAAGTAATCAAAGTCCCATATCCCCCTTATAATAAATACAATAAAATGAATGAAAAATGAAAAATAATGATTTTAAAATGTATGAATTAATTTAAATAATTTGCTGACGTCTATAGGAAAAATAGAAGCATTCTACTAAACCAGATGTACTGATGCATGTGATTGTTTCTCACCCTGAAATGAGTTCAACACAGTGAATATGTAATATGAGGGAATGAGCATCGGTCCATAACTGAAGAACGCCACAGACCACGTCAGACCGAAGAGCAGGAACAAACTCAACACCATCATCAGCTGCTTTCTGAACATCTTTCTCTTGCCATCAGTCACTCTTAAGCATCTGGCATGAACGACTTTAGTGACGATCATGATGAAGATTCCTGTCGTGGAGATGAAAACTAAAGCATAGTAGCCCATGTTCACTATGTAGTGAATGTAAGGATTTGTAATCCAGCACCTGTAATTAAAGCCAATTAAATAAGATGACAATCAGTAGACGTTTATATATGTGACATCAGAACAACTTACATTCGTGTGATTTTTCCAGACGTTGCGTTTAGGATCACTGCTTTATATCCTTCTACAGAAACAATAACTATGACTATTGGAGCCGGACACACTGAAAACACATAAAAACAAGTGTTATAGTGAAAAACTAAAAAACTAAACCTAAAACCATTAAAAAAAACTGTTACTGAAAAATATTTTAAGCTAGTTGCCCAAGCAATATTTCTCATTTACGTTTAACTTGATATACTGAAATAACTTTACAAAAAAAACAAAAAACAAAACAACAAAAAAAAACAATATAGACATTTGAAAAAAAAAAAAAGACACGTTGCGCTCTACTTTTGTGTCTTAAACACACGTTTTTTGGGGGTCGACAGCTTATAAAAATGTAGTTCTGGATTTTTTAGCTTGTTTACTGTACACTTTGTCACAAAGCAGCTTTTAGACATTGTTCTGTTTCTTTTATAAGTCAGAAATGACAAGGGGGCAGCTTCCCGCAGCACAAAGTCAATGGAGAGGGTTGGACTGTTTTCCCCATTGGTGTGGGCGTGGCCTAAATGTGCTCTGTTTCTATTGCCTCTTTAAGCTACGCCCACTGATTCATGCATTTAGTAGGAGGAGAGGAAATATTAGAGAGAGATGCAAACACAGGATTACTCCATCAACAAAACCACTGAGATCCTGTGAGGATTACAAGATGCTGTATGGTAGTGGTGTTGTGTCACGTCGCGAATACATTACACTTTCGTGTCAGCGCTTACGGTACATCAGAAATAGAACAGGACATCAGTTTATTTTCAGGGATTTGTTGTGTTGCTTTGTGCCACATCCAGTGTAGACAGAATCACTGATTATAATGGGTTCTGTTGTTTTTTGTCACGTTGCACCACTCGCATCCGGTGTAGACACGGTGTAACATTAGGAAAGAGCTCAAGATCGTATCAGTGAAATATTGTCTGTATGTTTCCTTTACTTTACCAAAGTTTTTACACAAGACAGTTTGATGTTTTATGTAAAAATCTTGCTAACATTATAAGTAGACCCCAGAGAACATAATAAAATTATTTAAAAAATGTGGTTCATAACCCCTTTAACTTATCAAACATGAAGACAATAAACACACAACCGCGACAATATATGATTTATCAGTGTTCTTCAAGGCAGGTATTTTCACAAGAAAAAAGTCGATTTATAATGCATTGCTGATCGACATAGCATGTATTACAGTTCAGTACTATAAAACAATCAGTGCTGGTTAATAACTGATTACATGTATTCTGGATTACATAAACAATAATATTGTTATTTTAAAATTATATATTTTAATTTGACATTTTTAGGATTTATTTCATTATAAGCTTTTCATTAAACTCATGAACCCCACAGTTCCTTCGTGAACTCGAGTAAACCTTGATGTAATGTATGTTTAATGCACTTCATGTTGTTAATAACAAATGGAATTATTTTCTTTCTCTCTGTATATTTATATCAATATGGTACAAAATTATCCTATTTAAATTAATGTGACATGAGTTGGGTGGAAAGTAATCTAAAAGTAATCAAAAAGTAGTTTGATTATGTTACTTGAAATATGTAATGCAATGGATTACATTACTAACTACAATTTTTGTCATTTTATGTGGAATCAGTAAGAGACTACAGCTTATAATTAATCTACCCAGCACTGAAAATAATATATTTTTGGCCTCATCAAAAAATAAGCCACATCAGATCACAAAAGGAAGTTATTTAAGTTATATAAGTGAGTAAAAATATGTTGTTGAATGTATATTCTGTTGGACAACAGGTTTATAAATGCTTCTCATTACACTGTGGTGTGTGTGAACTCGCTGTCAACGAGAAGAGATAGAGAAAGCACAGCTGCTATCAGTGCATCGATACTGCAAAAAAGAGTATTGAAACGTTTTAGAATTTCAGTATTGCTATGTATCAAACAATCTATATTTTTGACAACACTAATGACTAACGTGCAATATATTTTCTTTTTCAGTGGAACTTACAATTGGACTAGATGGTTTGAAACAGTTCTATTTTTTTAATAGGTGTTTTCTTCCTACACTCTCAGAAAAAAAGGTATAAAAGCTGTCACTGTGACAGTATCCTCCCAAAATGTACACTATTGTACCTTATTTACCCATAAAGGGGGCATACTAGTATCTAAGTGGTTAATATTGATGCAAGATGGCGCCGCTCATGGCAGCCTTCGTGGCGTCGTCCGCAGGTGTTTTATGTTTTTGTTAGTTTGTCCTGTCTTTAGTCATATCCCTGCAATCAGTTTCACCAGAGACGAATTGCTGGACATTCGGAAGTACACATCACCCGATATTTCACTGGATTTCGTTTATTCTGATGTTCTGCTGGACATTGTAGTCGGCGGAGCAGCGGTGTTGTTTCAGGACGCGCAGACGGGGGAAGTGAGCCGGCGTGCTGTGAAGCTTTGTCAGCGGGGATTAAGAACACCATTGCCTAGAATCCATCTGGCGAATCTTCGCTCTCTACCCAACAGAATGGATGAACTCCTTCTGCTTTCCCGGTTAAACAAGGATTTTTCAAGCTCTGCTGCTCTGTGTTTCACGGAAACCTGGCTGAACGACGCCATTCCGGACAGCGCGCTTCATCTTCCGAGCTTTCAGCTGTTTAGAGCAGACCGTGACGCAGAATCAACGGGGAAATCGCGCGGCGGCAGGACGTGCTTTTACATCAATGAAAGGTGGTGTACAGATGTAACTGTGTTAAAGAAGATGTGCTGTTCAGATCTAGAAACGCTCTTCATTAACTGTAAACCTTTCTACTCGCCGCGGGAGTTTTGCTTGTTCATTCTGGTGAGTGTTTACATTCCTCCGCAAGCGCACGTGAGCTCAGCTTTACAGAAACTAGCTGATATGATCACAGACACAGAACAACAACACCCGGACTCTGCTTTAATCAATCACACTCCCCCCACTCACCATCATGAACAGCACTGTGACTGCAGTGGAGTCATTCAAGTTCCTGGGCACCACCATCTCCCAGGACCTGAAGTGGGACAATCACATTGAGTCCATTGTGAAAAAGGCCCAGCAGAGGCTGTACTTCCTTCGCCAGCTGAGGAAGTTCAACCTGCCACAGGACTTGCTGAATCAGTTCTACTCCGCCATCATTGAATCTGTCCTCTGCACTTCAATAACTGTCTGGTTCAGCTCAGCTACCAAATCTGACCTCAGAAGACTACAGAGGGTAGTCAGGACTGCTGAGCGAATCATTGGTACAACCCTCCCCACTCTCCAAGAACTGTATTCATCCAGAGTGAGCAAAAGGGCTGGCAAAATCACTCTGGACCCCTCACATCCAGCACACTCCCTCTTTGAACTGTTGCCGTCTGGTCGACGCTACAGAGCTCTGAGCACCAGAACGACCAGACACAGGAACAGTTTCTTCCCTCAGGCAATCCATCTCATGAACACTTGACAATAATAACACACACTATTTATACACTTATTTATCTAACACACATACTTAGTCTACATTTCAATTTGCACATAATATACCTGTACATACAAAACTGTCTGCTGTTATATACCTGTACATACAATTGTCAATTTGTATATTGTTATTCCTTATTTACTTGTTCTTTTTAATTCTTCTTTTATTATCTGTGTTTTTTGTTCCATCACTGTCATTCTGTTGCGCTGCGGTAGCTTCTGTCATGAAAACAAATTCCTCATATGTGTAAACATACCTGGCAATAAAGCTCACTCTGATTCTGATTCTGAATATTATTACCTTTTGAAAAGTACTGCCCCAGTGACAGCTTTTGTACCAATTCTTTCTGAGAGTGTATAACTCACCCCAGCCCAACACAGTGATCTTCCTCATGTAGTTTGTGATGGTGACGTTCTGTCTGAGGAGCCATAAGTACATATGAAGAGCTTGAATGAAGAACCAGGTGAATGAGGCCAGCATGGAGTAATGCAGGAGCAGCGCTATGAAGACGCACGCAGCGTTGTCTTGTGTGTTAGCGACGCTCTCGTTTGACAAAAACGAGCCATTCAGTAGAAACAAAGCCACAAACATGTTCATCAAGATCTTTGTGGCCTGATTTGATTCGTCCTTCCTATTAACACATAAAACAACTGTTTTTGTAACCTTGGCCACTTTTTGAAGCAAACAAACCTAACTATATATGAAGATACTCTACCGTAGCTGGAAATGCATGAATAAAGCGACGAACAGAAAAAACATGGAGATGCCACAGCCGATATAAGTGATATAAGTCAGTGATTCCAGATCCTGCGCTGTGACGTTTGCATCTGACTGAGACTGAGGGATGTGAGAAAACAAAACACAGATCAGCAGGAGGATTTTTAAAACCATTTGCTGTTCGTTAGCAAGAATCAGATCTTGTTAGCATGTTTTAAATGCATATATTTGCTTGTTTTGTCATATTTTACAAGCTCATTAACATGTAGAGATGGACTAAAAGACTCTGACAATTGATTTAATGGTATCTTTAAATGAAACATGAATTATCAAAGTGTAAGTTCTTCTCTGAGAAGCTTCTCACCATCAGCACTGAAAAGAACGCCAGATGTGAGCAGGAGCACTTTATGGTGTTGCTGTTGATTGTTTCTGTCTCACAGCCGAACAGCGTCCAATTAAGCTTTCCTTCAAAGAAAAGAGAGCTAATTATAATTAAATAAAATAATTTGCATTTGTTGATAGGAACTGATCAATACAGTCATACATGAATTTACCTTTGCCATTTCAAGAAACGCAGGACGGCTCTCTGACCTGTAAGAACACATTTATTTTCATTTTGCTTTCACATCGTCTGGTCATTATAACAAAATAACTTTTGCAACAAAACCTTCATTACCTTATCTTTATGTTTAAAGAACATCTCAATAGTGTCTGTAAGGTTGGAGATTTTGGCCCTCATCGTTATTCCATAAACCTCATTGTTTAAAACAGTGTGAATTTGAGTGTCATCCTAAATCAGAAACCAAGAGAGCAATCATGAACCAAATATAAATGTGTTTGTATATAATTGATCAAATACATCTGTCCAAAATGTAAAAAAAAAAAAAAAAAAAAACATAGAAGCATCCAATACCTTGTTTCCTATGTTTATGAAGCGTAAAACTCCAACAAATGCACTTCCATTGTTTTCCAGTCTTGATTTATCAAAGGCCTCACTGGGGATCTTTACACACCAGGGAAATTCTGTCTTCTGGTTGCTCTCGACAACCTGTGAAAAGAACAAATGGCATTAATAAATGTTAATTCTTCCCCAGAGAGATGTGTTTTAATGCTTACATTTATCAAGTTCTGATTTGAAGAATAGCATATGTTGATGTCTTTGGTTTCTGTGCTCTTGGGTTGTCTTTGGAGAACACCAATAACATCCCCAATGACAATCGCCACATTGGTTTTATTGTCTTTTTCCATCAGCTCCACCAGGGACTCAATTTTGTCCAAGTTTTCTCTGTAAAATGGATTGAATCACTTGGTATTCTGTAATAAAGTTTTAGACTTTAAATCCGCTAGTAACCACACACTTACAAAGCCTTTGAAGGTTCAGTATATCCAGCCTCGCTGTTTTGCTCAACTGTAAGATTGTAAGTTATCTCAGGTGGTTTGACAGTGGAAATTGGTTTATCAGTTGTCTCATGTGATGTAAAACTAGTTGTATTGTGAGATGTGGTGTGTGACAGTGGAGTAATGGTGGCTGATCTTCCATCAACGCAGGTCACACACATCCATTCACTCTCATTTAAATGCAGAATGTATCTGGTTCCTTCTTTCTCTTCAGCACAGTAAGCAAAACAATGAAAGAAGAAAGAAAAATTATGTCATTCCACGTTGTACTATATTTATTTTGCTTCTGAAATCAAATCTTGATGGGTGTGAAACAGGCAACTGAAACAACTACTGAAAAGCATTTTATAAATCTAGACTTAATTTATAACAGACTTACCGCTGCATATATTATTGTTATATAGGGCGTTTCTACATTTCTCTTCAGGACCAACAGGATCAATGTTCTGACATCCTCAAGAGATCATGACAACACATAATTCAACATAATTATCAAATCATGCATGTGAAAAAATTCTGCACTGAATAGTAATAACAGAACAATAGAGGAATAAAATGCAAAAGATAGTAAAACTGATTGTATGATAAAAACGTAGCCTACAATTTACAACCTGACAACAGATAATGGCCGACACTGAAATACTATTATGAATTTTATTACTCAGTTTTAAGACCTTTTAGGAGATTTGAATAAATTGCTTCAGAGAAATGTATTAAAATTTTGTGACATTATTGCTTTACGCAAAACACCTGTCAATGGGTTATGAGAATAAACTTTAAAGCTTTTTGCTTTTTTAACTGAAGTGAATCAAAATTGTTTAGTCGCTTATGCTGGCCCTGCTATATTCAAGTTTTGCTTGCTTTGTCTTAAATGTTTAGTGAAAACTTGACTTAACAAACCTCTCTGACCCCGTTCAGAAACACTGGTCTAACATAATATAGTTCTGTAATGAAGACTGTTGTGTTCAGTATTTAAGCTGTACATTCATCAGTACAACCTTCTTTCTTATTTACTTCCAGAAGAATATAATGCAAGATAATGATATCAAAGCTAGATGAGTAAAGTTTGTGAACAAACTTTGAACTTGGCTTGAGAAAACCTAACCTTGAAGTTTTAAAGTTTAGATAGATTAGATTAGATAGCATGTTTATAGCATGTTGTAAGCATGTTGCTAGCATGATTACCATGTTTCTAACATGATTAATGTCATGATTAGCATGTTGCTATTATGTTTTTAGCATGATTGATATGATACTAACATGTTGTTAGCATGTTTGTAGCATTATTAGTAAGTTTGTAGTATGATTGGCATGCTTCTAGTATGTTTCTAGCATGATTAGCATGTTGCTAACCTGTTTTTAGCATAATTAGCATGAAACCTAAATAGTAGATCAGTAGGCTAAATTGGCTTTCTCAGTCCAACTTAATAATGCATATCATTCCATAGAGGCCTGTTAGACCTTCTGTTAAATAACTGACTGTCCTGTCCTAATTGAAGACATAGAACTTATATTAAGCTGAAATTAAAAACAATAAAACAGTGGATAAATCATATCTTACCTGTCTGTGTAATTCTGGTGCTGATGCTCATTATGCCACCCTGTGCCTGGCAAGCCTCAATTTCTGTAAAAGGGAAGAGATGAAATGATGAATAAGATTCACTTTCTTGAGATCTCTTTACCGAGCTTAAAGGACAATTAATATTCAGACTCCATTTAAACAACTGTGGTGTGTCTGTAGGGTTTATTGTGCACTGAAAAGTAAAAAAAAACAAAAACAAAAAAAAACTCAACCTTCAGCATTAACACTATGTCTGTTGTAGAACGACACGCACCTGATGAATTCAAGACTGATAACAGACAGTAAGATCCATCTGGTAATAACCACAGTTTTATGCCTTCAGTTGTCTCATTCATTCTGATTTCATAATTCTCCTGTTTTATGTTGAAACTGTATGATCTGTATTGTCCTGAAACCACAGAGAACATTTACATTTGTTGAAAAAATACTTTTTAAGGAGCTTTGAACTCAAGAATGGTTTATAGATAAAATAGAATTAAAGCAGGTTTTACCAAGAGAAGAGATATTTAGTTTGACAGTTCCTGGTTCATGAGCTGTCAGACATGTCCATTTTATATCTGAAAGAAAAACAGAAACGAACTCAGTGAGTTTGTCAGTCGTCACAAGTTTCAGATAATAAATTCACACAGTCATGTTAGCAGTATATTAAACATCTACCTGGAACTGTTGAACTACTTTCGTTCCAGAACCAGTGATCTGTCTAATTGACTTGGATTATCAGTTTTTCTGAGCAGGCTGCACAAACACAACATCATTAGATAATTATGAATGACATGGAATAACACTCTACATTAGATGTCAAAACTAGATGCCCACATTTACAGTCACATACACATTTACAGACAGACAGACAGACAGACACACACACACACACACTTGTTTCGCTATCTTTGTAGTGTTTTCCATAGGCGTAATGGTTTTTCTACTGTACAGACCGTATATTCTATTGCCCTACACCAACCCTACACCTAAACTTCACTGGAGACTTTTTGCATAATTAGATTTTCAAAAAACTTCATTCTGTGTGATTTATAAGCTTCTTTACCCGTGGGGACCTCAATTTAGGTCCCCACAGTGACATGAGTCCCCATGAGTCTGTGTGTATTCAGGTTTAAGTCCCCACCTGAACAGAAAAACAGACACACACACACACACACACACACACACACACACACATGGCAGTCGTGGCCTAATGGTTAGAGAGTCAGACTCGTAATCCAAAGGTTTGAGTCTCAGGTCCGGCAGGGATTGTAGGTGGGGGGAGTGAATGTACAGCGCTCTCTCCAACTTCAATACCACGACTGAGGTGCCCTTGACTGAGGTCCCCCAACTGCTCTCCGGCTGCCGCAGCATAAATGGCTGCCCACTGCTACGGGTGTTTGTTCACTGCTGTGTGTGTGCACTTCGGATGGGATAAATGCAGAGCACAAATTCCGAGTATGGGTTACCATACTTGGCCATATGTCATGTCATGTCACGTCACACACACACACACACACACACACACATATACAGAGCCCTCCACTAATATTGGCACCCTTGATAAATATGAGCAAAGGCGGCTGTGAAAATAAATCCGCATTGTTTATCCTTTTGATTTTTCACTCAAAAAATTCACAAAATTATAACCTATCATTGAAGTAAAACAATTGAAAGTGGGGAGAAAATCTCATGATGAAATAAATGTTTTTCTCCAATGAATGTTGGCCACAATTATTGGCACCCCTAGAAATTCTTATGAGTAAAATATCTCTGAAGTACAGTATATTCCATTCATATTTACATTTTTTAGCACACCAGGGTGACTAGGAGCATGACATTATCCAGCCATGACTTACTGTTCCACAGGATTATAAATATGAGGAACACAAAAGCCAAATTCCCTTAATCATCCATCACAAGGAGTAAAACCTAAGAATATAGTTCTGATGGACAGAACAAGATTGTTGAGCTTCACAAAATAAGTGGCTGTAAGAAAAGAGTTAAAGCATTGAAAATCCACATTTCCACCATCAGGGTAATAATTAAGAGGTTCCAATCAACTAAAGATGTTACAAATCTGCCTGGAAGAGGACGTGTGTCTATATCGTCCTAATGTACGCTGAGGAGGAGAGTTTGAGTGGCTAAAGACTCTCCAAGGATCACAGCTGGAGAATTGCAGAGATTAGTTGAGTCTTGGGGTCAGAAACCTAAAAAAAATATATATCAAACAGCCCCTACATCACCACATGTTGTTCAGGAGGGTTTCAAGGAAAATTCTCTTCACTCATCCAAAAACAAACTCCAGCATATTCATTTGTCAGACACGACTGGAACTTAAAATAGCACTGGCTTCTATGGTCAGACGAAATTGAAAAAAGATCTTTTTGGCAGCAAACCCACCAGATGGGTTTAGTACAAACAAGGATAAAAAAGTACCCCATGCCCACGGTTAAATATACTGCTGGATCTTTAATGTTGTGGGCCTGTTTTTCTGCCGGAGGTCCTGAACATCTTGTTCAGATGCATGGCATCATGGATTCTATCAAATACCAACAGATAAAAAATCAAAACCTGTCTGCTTCTGTTAGAAATCTTATAAAGGGCCGTGTTTGGATCTTCCACCAGGACAATAATCCAAAACAAACATCAAAATAAATACAAAAATGTGTCACTGAGCACAAAATGAATCTTTTACCATGGCTGTCCCAGTCCTCTGATCTGAACCCTGTAGAAAATGAGTGAGGTGAACTAAAGAGAAGAAGTACTAACATGGAGCTGTGAATCTGAAGGATCTGGAGAGATTCTGTATGAAGAAAATGGTCTCTGATCTCTTATCAAGTGTTCTCCAAACTCTTCAGGCATTACAGGAGAAAACTCAGAGCTGTTACCCTGGGAAAAGGATGTAACAATAATTGTGGCCAACATGAACTAGAGAAAGCATTTATTTCACAATGAGATATTCACCCCACTTTCAATTGTTTTACTTCAATGATAGGTTGGAATTTAGTGAATTTGTTGAATGAATGATAAAAAGGATAAACAATGCAGATTTATTTTCACAGCCGCCTTTGCTCATATTTACCAAGAGTGCCAATATTAGTGGAGGGCACTGTGTATATATATTAGTGCTGTCAATCGATTAAAAAATTTAATCGCGTTAATCACAGTCATGGACTGTGATTAATCATGATTAATCGCACATTTAAAATACTAGGATGTACCTGTAAATGTGTTGAAATTAAATGCATGACAAACTAGTTTAAGGAAACAGAATCTTTCACACTTCCGCCAGGTATGAGACATAATCCTTATTATTATTTTATCATTATTCTTTTGTTGTAATTCAGCCATTATCAGTCTTTATACTGGCAATAAAACGTTTACCAAACCACATCGCTTCAATCCCAGTGTACATTTACCCAACTATTATCAAAAGTATTTCTAAATAAATACAACAAAACATTTTCTTGCGACCTTACGTGAAGAATTATGACAAAATGCATTATGAAGAAGAATCGGACCTGTTCTGCAGGTGCATTAGAGCTAATATTAGCATCATGCTACATACGACAATTTATGAGATTAATAGTACACTTTTACTCAGAACTCACTTCAAACCAGCATTGAGTGTTTGTAATAACTTCCTTTTGCGATCACATGTGGAATTTGGTCGTTTACTGTTGTTAAAATATGCTATTTATAGCCTTTTATATCGCTGCACAAATTAGCATTTCAGATGAACACATTCATCTCAAGAAAATCACATACAAACCATATCCTATCATAATCGTGTGTTTATTATCTTGTATAATCTATAGTGGCTGTTGTCATGTTTATTTCTGCTGTAAAAGCCTTAACATGTGCTCTGCTGAAACTCACGTTGTTTGTGATGTTTACAGCCGCCTCTCTGTTCTTAAGTTGCCAGGGATACATTCCAACTATAATACACATTAGTAAAAGGATCTATTTTAATTTTTATTTGTTTATATACACTTTGGGCGGCCGCGGTACATTATAAAAGTAGCCCAAAAAAACGCAACCCGCGGCTCTGTAATTTTTCCCGCGACTGTATTTTCAATATAGCCCATTTGTGCCGTTACCCTGGCAACACTGTTTCACTGTACCCTCATCACACACTGATAGATAACCTTCTGCGCTGCGATGACAGGAAGGAGTTGGGGTCAAGCATTATCACATGATTAATTTGCGTTAAAAAAATATTAACGCGTTAAAAATTTTAGATTAATCGCATGCGTTAACGCGTTAACGTTGACACCCCTAATATATATATATATATATATATATATATATATATATATCAATTATGTTATTTTTGTTTACATTTTAATTTGTTTTCTAATGTTCACCAAACAACATGTTCATTGGCATATATTTCTCTTTCCGTTGACAAATGCATTTTCTAAAGCAACATACTTATCTGGCACGTAGAATAACAGGCGATCAGCCACAGCAAATTATGCTTTTGACGAGACATAACTCCCAGAGACAGTGACCTGTTAGAAACACAAATGTCCAATTATGTTTTCTTCAGACAGAGCTAATACATCTTTAATCATTTTCTTATTACATTCTTGAGATAAATTCCACAGTCCAGGAGTTGAGAGAGTTTGATGCATCCACATATGAAGCCGTTTGATCATGAGCTGCAGCTCAGAGCCGCAGGACACTGACATACAATTAATTTGAAAACATGTAAATCATGTTTATTTGGGCTTTAACTGAGAATCTCATGATCTGGTTATTTGCTTTGATATTTCATGACCTAATGAATTCATTATAAGTGTGACTAAAGTGAATAAATGATTTTGGAGTCAGTCCATCATGATTAATAAAATTTCATTTTACTGGGTGCATTAGAATCACAGGAGAAATACTGAGAGCTATAACAGTATCTCCAGATATAAACCACATTAAATATTGATGGATTCACTGATTCTGACTTTTTTGTTTTGTTTTCTGTTTTGTTTGTTGTGTTTCCAGTAACCAAATATGTTTGACATCTGTGTGTGTGGATTTGAGTAAGCTTATCAAATGAGTCAAGTCAAGTCACTATTAATTGTATAGTGCTTTTAACAATGCAAATTGTGTCAAAGCAGCTTTACATCAGCTTGATATAAAGCTGGGTGGCTTTACATCAGCTTTACAGTATTTAGACGGGGAAATAGTGTGTCGAAATAGTGTCATTCTCCTCTGGCCAGACAAAATCAGCAGTTTAAATCTAGGCTGCAGCAGAGTCAGATTGTGCAGAGGACTCATCTGGTTCCTGTGGTCTTGTCCCGATGGCCGTCTAGGAGACAGGGTCTTCACTGGGGATCAGTCTCTGGGGCTCATCTAGTTGTCCTGGTCTCCGCTGACGTTCAGGGCTGTAGAGGTCATCTCTAGGTGCCGATCCACCATCTGATCTGGATACGGACTGGATCCGGGTGGCTACGGTGACCTCGGAATAAGAATGAAACAGACTAATATTAGCGTAGATACCATTCTTCTAATGATGTAACAAGTACATCAGGTGTTTTGGGAAGTGTTCCTGGTTCCGGTTGACCTAATTAATGCAGCCTAAGAATCCTGTAACGGATTTGAATTATAGAAATGCGATAGTGTATTATGTGTAAGCCAGGTTAAAGAGATGGGTTTTTAATCTAGATTTAAACTGACAGAGTGTGTCTGCTTCCCAAACAGTGTTAGGTAGATTGTTCCAGAGTTTGGGTGCTAAATAGGAAAATGATCTCCCGCCCGCAGTTGATTTTGATATTCTAGGTATTATCAAATGGCCAGAGTTTTAGATCGCAGCGGAAGTGAAGGACTATAATGCAATAAGAGCTCACTCAAATACTGAGGTGCCAAACCATTCAGGGCCTTATAGGTAATTAGCAAGATCTTAAAATGTATACGATGTTTAATAGGGAGCCAGTGCAGTGTTGACAGAACCGGGCTAATGTAGTCATACTTCCTGGTTCTAGTAAGAACTCTAGCTGCTGCATTTTGAACCAGCTGGAGTTTATTAAACGCGCAGAGCAACCACCCAATAAAGCATTACAATAATCTAGCCTCGAGGTCATGAACGCATGAATTAATGTTTCTGCATTTGACATTGAGAGCATAGGTCGTAATTTAGATATATTTTTAAGATGAAAAAATGCAGTTTTACAAATACTAGAGACATGTTTTTCGAAGGAAAGATTGCTATCAAAAAGTACGCCTAGGTTCCTAACTGATGACGAAGAATTTACAGAGCAGCCATCAAGTATTAGACAGTGATCTAGGTTATTACATGCAAAAGTTTTTGGTCCAATAATTAACAGCTGTTTTTTCAGAATTTAGCAGTAAGAAATTGCTAGTCATCCAGTTTTTGATATCAACTATACATTCCGTTAGTTTTGCAAATCCAAATGACCATGCAAATGTCTGAATCCTCAGGCGTGTGAACTTTACTGTCATCCTGAAGATGTAAATTTGCTTTCTAAATAAGATTGTGTTGTTTGAGTCGCTCTGACAAGCACATGATCACATGGATGATTATAATGCTTAATAAATCTATCAACAATAATATCAGATCATATCAGAGATTTGAAAGCACAATTCAGTCCTTTTACAACATTTTAGTAATGATTATTGATATTTGTCATTTGTTTTCATTGATTTTAGTAATTTTATGTACATAATTTTAACATAAGAGAAAGAAAGTCTGAGACAAAGAAAACCTTATTTCTTAATTATGCTAGTTATGAATATTTTCCACAGCATTAATGCTGGATTAAGTGATGGTTATGGTGGAGTCGGTGTGAATGTCATTGTGAATTTTGTAGTAATACAGAAAGAGGAAAATCCCTGGAAAAAAAAAAAAAAAGGATCAGAGAAATTTATTTCAACTAATTCAAATACATTTCACATATGATTAAAGTCATTTGCATCATTTTTAAACTGTAACTAGATAATCAGAAACTAGATAATCAAAAATAATCAGACTTTTGGTCAAATGAATCATATTAGTATACCATTAAAACCCCTTATAATTAAATAAAATATTGATTTAAAAAACAATTATTAAATAAAAAAATAAAAAAGTAAATATAATCATTAAATGTTAAAAAAATAATAAATAATATAAAATAATGAAATAATTCAAATAGTTAGCTGAAATCTGTAGGACAAATAGAAGCATTCTGCTAAGCCAAATGTACTGCTGCATGTGATGTCAGTCAAGTCTGAGTTGAGTCCGAGTTTGAGTAGGAAGGTAGATTGGTGAATGAAACCTGAAGAGCAGAAAATGCACCTCTTATCTCTGAATGTGGCTGTGTGTGTTTTGAGTTTTATATGACAAATAGTTTGACCTTAGACAAGGTAGAGGGCAGTTTGAATTTTTGTCTTAGATGAAAATGAGACTGTGAGGGATAAACCTATTCTTTACAATAGCACACACTGTGTATAAAAGCCCTACACGTACTTTCCATAACTCACAGCCAACTCACAACTCTTTTATTTTGGAATGCATTTATAGTTAATAAATTACATTATATAAGGAATATTTGTTGACGGTCCGTTGAATTATTAGAAAATAATGCACATCCAAGGTGGTTTTGGACCCATAAAAACTATTGTCACAAGAAGTTAGAAAAATAATTTTTCTTTGAACCTAGAAGCTGCCACCATATTTAAAAAGTAATAATAATTTCAATACAACAGCAAAAACTAATACTAAACTAATGTAAGTGAAACACCTCAAGCTTACTGAAGGTAAGTAAACAATCTAATTATTAATTACATGCGAAAGGATAAACAAATATATTAATCAAAAATACAAATGAACAGATAGGTCTACAGCAGGGGTGTCAAACTCATTTTAAGTTGAGGGCCGGATCAGAGAAAATGTCCCCCTGTGCGAGCCAAATGACCTGTTGTTAAACCCTAGTTTGTTCACAATTACATTAATATTAACAATACAAAGTACAATATAATTTACAAAAAAACTAAGAAAACTTTTAGGGGTGTGCAATATTGACACAAAATGTATTTCTGTGTTAGCGAAAACATTTATTCAATATAGCGTGTAGGTTAGATGAGTAAATAAATCCACACAAACCATCAGATCAAATCAGTCATTTGAAAACAGCGTGAGTGATTCAGCTGTATCACTCACGCTGTTTTCAAATGTTTTGCAGTAATTTCCCTCATTTTAAAGTCGAAAGCTGCAGGAATGAGTAATGCGATATATGCGCAATCCCACACCGAAATTCAGGACCTGATTAAACATAATTCTATTATACAGAGAATTGTGAAATAGATTTCCATGACTTTTCCAAAACTTTCTGCATTTATTTATTTTCCCAAAAATTTTCCAGGCCTAGAATTTGCTGTTTTAAAATTCCATGACTTTTCCAGGTTTTTAATGACCATACGAACTCTGAATGTGACAATCGGGTGTGGTTATCTAAATCAGACAAAAATATAGGTGCGGGCGGGTGGATAATTTATTTGAAGCTCTGGATTCGGGTGACATTTTAGCTATTCCGTGCATCGCTAGTAGCCGATGTTCACTATGAAGTGAATGTAAAAATTTCTAATCCAGCACATTTAATCAGAAAATAACAAAATACAATTAAGAAGGCAATCAGTAGACATGAATAAATGTACACATTTTTGATATCAGAACAACTTACGTTCGTGTGAGTTTTCCAAATGTTACGTTTAGGATCACTGCTTTATATCCACATACAGAAATTATAATTACGACTATCGGAGCTGGACACGCTGAAAACACACAGAGACAAGGGTTATTATAGTTAAAAACTAAACCTAAATCCATTGGGGAATTAAAAAAAAAAAAAGACTAAAAAATACTTTGTTTCAGCTAGTTGCCAAAGCAACATTTCTTAATTTAATTTAGTTTAATTTCGATATGGTAAAATAACTAAAACTAAAATAATAAAGCTCAAGAAAAGGACAAAACTACCATAAAATTATCATGATTGTAGTTCATATGACTCATGTGCAAAATATTTTCTTTTTCAGGTAAACTTACAGTTGGACTAGATGGTTTGAAACAGGTTTATTTCCTTTAATAGGTGTTAGTGATGCTCTCGTTTGACAAAAACGAGACATTCAGTAGACACAAAGCTACAAACATGTTCATCAAGATCTTTGTGGCCTGATTTGACTTTACTATTCCCTATTGTGTTTGTAACCTGAACTTTAAGAGCTTTTTAGAGCTTTGGTGTATGTTTTAGGAAATACTATTTCAGTCTTTATACTGTTCTTCAAAATTTCAAGTTTATTTCAATGTGTTGCTGTTTCTCTGTAAATGTACTAGCAATTTTAGGGTGAAAATTGTTTGTTAGTGTAGTATTAGTGATTATTGGTTACTAAACAGCATGAACTTTATGTTCTACTTTAAGATACTCTACTGTAGCAGGAAATGCATGAATAAAACTACGGCCATAAAAATAGAGATGCCACAGCTGGTACTGCACTGTTTTATTTGCATCTGCCTTCCTATTACAAGGTAATATTTGAATGATTTAAATCACTCCTTAAAGTGATTTACAGGTGCTTTTTTTTTTTTTTTTTTTTTTTTTTTTTGTAATGGCATTTATTATTCTTTTTTATTTTATTTTATTAAAAGTATGTCATTATGTCAAATTCAAAAATCTATATTTATAAGCTTTTCATCATTTTTTATTAAAAATAGAATAAGAACAGGTAGAATAAGAAGAACAAGTTACCAATCAAAAGAAATCAATATTAACAAAATCAGTTTCCATTACAAAGGTGACACAGAAGAACACAAAACTGGCATGTAGGTAAATTTACAGTCATTTTACAGAGGCTCAGAGGTGGCATGGATGTTTTAAATTCATAACAATGTAGTGAGATTGATGTTTTAAATATAAAATTTGGAATATAGAACTATTGTTTGATTGGAATGATTTAAATAACTTAACTGACACTTTAAAAATAAAAATAAAACTGCCAGCAGGTGGCGGCAAGTCACTGATTTTTACCACTGAATCATTCATTCAATTGATTCGTTTGAACAGCTGATTCATTCAGGAATGAAGCAAGTGACTGTCTTTATGAATAGGTAATTGAATCATCGACTCACTAAATTCATTTAAAAACGCAGGTTCATTCATAAACGAAACACCACTGTGTTTTGAATGGAGATGCGGCTCAGCTGTGACTGTTTGAAACTATTTTCGTTGACGAAATATCAGGCAATATTGTTAAATTCACACAATGTACGTCACTTATTAACTTTGTTTATTGAACTGCTGTATTAATTTAATATCACATTTGCAAACTCCCTTATTAATCTTTAAAAGCTGTCACTCACTTCAGTTCATCGTGATCTCAAAGCTCCATAATAATCAATGAAGCTCCCTACACTGCACAACAAATCTCTTTATTACACCTTGTCTATACTTTGTTTGTTATAAGTAGAGGATTTGTGAGCTTGCATAACTCAGCAATGAACAAAACTCCAGTATTTTGAGCAGTGAGCGAATTCTGATTAACATTGCATTCAAGGAGTCAACATATGTCTGCGATACATTACTCAACGCTGCAAAAACACGTAGAAATCTTTGAAGCTCCCCTGAGCGCAAACACAAATAATGTAGCCTATGCTGATCAGGTCAGTCGCACAGGTGCTCCTAAATATGTTTTGATAGTCGCACACAGTACTTTTCAGTCGCAAATGCGACTAAAATGGTCGCACTGTATAGCCCTGGCTGTGTGTCATGATATTTTCTCTCTTTTTTTTTTTTTAAATATACGTTTCACACAACCGCTAAGCTGATGCTGTCTGTCCATCGTGAATTTAATATTATAAATCAGTGGGCTCGACTCTGACTGGGGGGAGGGGGCAAATACACTGTGACCTCACCCAATCGCAATTCTTTATAAGCATATATTGTATATTTTCTAGATATATATTGAATCATTAACTGTTCATTTGTATGTATCTGCATCTCTTCCTGCAAAATAATATATATACAAAACATGAAAAATATTTTAAAGGCCTAGTCATTATCTTAATCACTTAGTGCCCCCCATTGGCTGGTGCCCCAGGGCACTCTCCCAATCCCGTCTATGGATAATCCGGCCCTGTCTGGCAGAGCCTGAGGGATCAGAGAAAACACAATAAAACACACAGACCAGCAGGAGAATTTTTATAACCATTTGTTGTATGTTAGCAAGAATGAGATCTTGGCAAATTTTGAATGCATATATTTGCTTGTTATTGCATACGTTTGCATAAGTTCATTAACATGTAGATGTGGACTAAAATAATGATTTAATGTTTTTTTAAATGAAACATGAATTATGAAAACGCAAGTTCTTCTTCTCTGAGAAGCTTCTCACCATCAGTGCTGCAAAGGTGTGCCAGGTATGAGCAGGAGCACGCTGTTGTCGATTTCTGTCTCACAGCTGAACATCATCCAATTAAGTTTTCCTTCATAGAAAAGAGAGTTAATTATAATTATACAGGTGCATCTCAATAAATTAGAATGTCGTGGAAAAGTTCATTTATTTCAGTAATTCAACTCAAATTGTGAAACAATCAACAAATTAGAATACTTCATAAGACCAATAAAAAAAAAACATTTTTAGTGAATTGTTGGCCTTCTGGAAAGTATGTTAATTTACTGTATATGTACTCAATACTTGGTAGGGGCTCAATTCGGCATGGCATGGAGGTGATCAGTTTGTGGCACTGCTGAGGTGGTATGGAAGCCCAGGTTTCTTTGACAGTGGCCTTCAGCTCATCTGCATTTTTTGGTCACTTGTTTCTCATTTTCCTCTTGACAATACCCCATAGATTCTCTATGGGGTTCAGGTCTGGTGAGTTTGCTGGCCAGTCAAGCACACCAACACCATGGTCATTTAACCAACTTTTGGTGCTTTTGGCAGTGTGGGCAGGTGCCAAATCCTGCTGGAAAATGAAATCAGCATCTTTAAAAAGCTGGTCAGCAGAAGGAAGCATGAAGTGCTCCAAAATTTCTTGGTAAACGGGTGCAGTGACTTTGGTTTTCAAAAAACACAATGGACCAACACCAGCAGATGACATTGCACCCCAAATCATCACAGACTGTGGAAACTTAACACTGGACTTCAAGCAACTTGGGCTATGAGCTTCTCCACCCTTCCTCCAGACTCTAGGACCTTGGTTTCCAAATGAAATACAAAACTTACTCTCATCTGAAAAGAGGACTTTGGACCACTGGGCAACATAAGATGCCTCTGACATTGTCTGTGGTTCAGGAGTGGCTTAACAAGAGGAATACGACAACTGTAGCCAAATTCCTTGACACGTCTGTGTGTGGTGGCTCTTGATGCTTTGACCCCAGCCTCAGTCCATTCCTTGTGAAAGTTCACCCAAATTCTTGAATCGATTTTGCTTGACAATCATAAGGCTGCGGTTCTCTCGGTTGGTTGTGCATCTTTTTCTTCCACACTTTTTCCTTCCACTCAACTTTCTGTTAACATGCTTGGATACAGCACTCTGTGAACAGCCAGCTTCTTTGGCAATGAATGTTTGTGGCTTACCCTCCTTGTGAAGGGTGTCAATGATTGTCTTCTGGACAACTGTCAGATCAGCAGTCTTCCCCATGATTGTGTAGCCTAGTGAACCAAACTGAGAGACCATTTTGAAGGCTCAGGAAACCTTTGCAGGTGTTTTGAGTTGATTAGCTGATTGGCATGTCACCATATTCTAATTTGTTGAGATAGTGAATTGGTGGGTTTTTGTGAGCCAAAATCATCACAATTAAAAGAACCAAAGACTTAAACTACTTCAGTCTGTGTGCATTGAATTTATTTAATACATGAGTTTCAGAATTTGAGTTGAATTACTGAAATAAATGAACTTTTCCACGACATTCTAATTTATTGAGATGCACCTGTATAAAATAAACTGGGTTTGTTGATAGGAAGTGATCAATACAGTCTTCTATGAATGTACCTTTGCCATCCAAAGAAACGCAGGACGCTTTACTCACCTGTAAGAACCTGAGAGATAAAATGCAAGACAGGAAACCATTTCAACTATATAGTGTTTATTGTCCTTTAAACAGGAGAGAGTAATCAAATAATAATGCTTCTGGGCTTTCTTTGTAAAGGAGCTGATGTTGAGGGACCAGGTGAGGTTCTCTGCCAGGGAAACACCAAGGAATTTAGTGTTCTTGAGGATCTGAACGGAGGAGCCGTTGATCTTAAGAGGGTAGTGATCACACTGTGTTTTCCTGAAATCCACAACCATCTCTTTTGTTTTTTTCACATTCGGAGTCAGGTTGTTTGTTTTGCACAAGTCCGTTAACCTTTGCACTTCCTCTCTGTATGCTGACTCATCGTTCTTAACTGATGAGACCCACTATGGTCGTGTCATCGGTAAACTTGATGATGTGGTTTGAACTCTGCATTGCTGCACAGTTGTGAGTCAGCAGTGTGAACAGCAGTGGACTGAGCACAGAGCCCTGTGGGACCCCAGGGCTCAGTGTGGTGGTACTGGGGGTGCTGTTCCAGATCCAGACTGACTGAGGTCTCTCTGTCAAAAAGTCCAGGATCCAGTTGCAGAAGGAGGTGTTCAGGCCTAGCAGGCTCAGCATTCCAATCAGTTGCTGAGGAATGATGGTGCTGAATGCTGAGCTGAAGTCTATGAACAGCATTTGAACATATGTGTCCTTATTGTCCAGATAAATCAGAGCCAAATGGAGTGTGAGGAAATGTTTTCTTCTGTGGAGCAGTTAGGACGACACACAAACTCCAGCGGGTCCAATGAGGGTGGCAGCATGGTCTTGATGTGCCTCATAATCAGAATCAGAATCAGAAAGAGCTTTATTGCCAAGTATGCTTGTGCATACAAGGAATTTGTTTTTGTGTCATAAACTTCCAGTACACAAAGACAACAACAGCACACAGACAATAAAAATATAATAAGAATAAAAAAATTACACGTAAATATAAATAGACAAAAATTTGAAAAAATAAATTCAGAATCAGAATCAGAATCAGAATGAGCTTTATTGGCCAGGTATGCTTACACATACGAGGAATTTGTTTTTGTGACAGAAGCTCTACAGTGCAACAGAAAGACAGCAACAGGACAGGGCACAGATAATAAAAGAATAATTTACAAATAGGCAATGTACAAATAGCAAAAACACAATATATAGACAATTATGGTGTACAGGTCTAATATGTGCAAATCTGAAATGAAAAAAAAAAATAAGTGTGTGTTGAATAAATAATTTATAATAGTGTTGTGTGTTCCACTTTTAATGTCAAGTGTTCATGAGATGGATTGCCTGGGGGAAGAAACTGTTCCTGTGTCTGGTCGTTCTGGTGCTCAGAGCTCTGTAGCGTCGACCAGACGGTAACAGTTCAAAGAGGGAGTGTGCTGGATGTGAGGGGTCCAGAGTGATTTTGCCAGCCCTTTTGCTCACTCTGGATGAGTACAGTTCTTGGAGAGTGGGGAGGGTTGTACCAATGATTCGCTCAGCAGTCCGGACTACCCTCTGTAGTCTTCTGAGGTCAGATTTGGTAGCTGAGCTGAACCAGACAGTTATTGAAGTGCAGAGGACGGATTCAATGATGGCGGAGTAGAACTGATTCAGCAAGTCCTGTGGCAGGTTGAACTTCCTCAGCTGGCGAAGGAAGTACAACCTCTGCTGGGCCTTTGTCACAATGGAGTCTATGTGATTGCCCCACTTCAGGTCCTGGGAGATGGTGGTGCCCAGGAATCTGAATGACTCCACTGCAGTCACAGTGCTGTTCATGATGGTGAGTGGGGGGAGTGCAGAGGGGTTCCTCCTGAAGTCCACGATCATCTCCACAGTTTTGAGCGTGTTGAACTCCAGGTTGTTAAGACTGCACCAGACAGCCAGCTCCTTAACCTCCTGTCTGTAGGCAGACTCGTCACCGTCCTGGATGAGGCCGATCAGTGTGGTGTCGTCTGCAAACTTCAGGAGCTTGACAGAGGGGTCTTTAGATGTGCAGTCGTTAGTGTACAGGGAGAAGAGCAGTGGGGAGAGAACACAGCCCTGAGGAGCTCCAGTGCTGATCGTACGAGTGCTGGATGTGTATTTTCCCAGCCTCACTAGCTGCTGCCTGTCTGTCAGGAAGCTGGTGATCCACTGACAGACGGAGGTGGGGACGGAGAGCTGAGTTAGCTTGTTCTGAAGGGTGTCCGGGATGATGGTGTTAAAAGCGGAGCTGAAGTCTACGAACAGGATCCTCACATAAGTCCCTGGTCTGTCCAGATGCTGCAGGATGAAGTGCAGTCCCATGTTGACTGCATCATCCACAGACCTGTTTGCTCTGTAGGCAAACTGCAGGGGGTCCAGTAAGGGTCCAGTGGAGGACTTCAGATAAGCCAAAAAATTGAGAGATTGAGAGATAAATAAGTGGTATGTACAGTTGTGCTATAGATGATAAAATGGAATAGAATAGAATGAAAAGCAGGGATGTGGTAAGATGGAGGTGGTAACAAATATTAGGTTATTGCACATTGTTATTGCATAATGGGGGGAACATTTAACTGTTCATTAAATAGATTGCCTGGGGGAAGAAACTGTTCTTGTGCCTGGCTGTCCTGGTATTCGGTGCTCTGTAGCGCCGACCAGATGGCAAGAGTTCAAAGAGGGGATGGCTTGGATGTGAGGGATCCAGAGTGATTTTCTGAGCTCTTTTCCTCACTCTGGATGTATACAGTTCTTGAAGGGTGGGCAGGGGAGCACCAATAATCCTTTCGGCAGTCCGAATCGTTCTCTGTAATCTTCTGGTGTCTGATTTTGTAGCTGAGCCAAACCAGACAGTTATTGATGTGCACAGAACAGACTCGATGACGGCTGAGTAGAACTGTTTCAGCAGCTCCTGTGGCAGGTTAAACTTCCTCAGCTGGCGAAGGAAGTACAACCTTTGTTGGGCCTTTTTTACAATGGAGTCAATGTGAGTGTCCCACTTCAGGTCCTGGGAGATGATGGACCCTAGGAACTTGAATGTCTCCACTGCTGCCACAGTGCTGTTCATGATGGTGAGTGGGGAGAGAGCAGGGGGGTTCCTCCTGAAGTCCACTATCATCTCTACAGTTTTGAGCGTGTTGAGCTCCAGGTTGTTTAGACTGCACCAGACAGCCAGCTGCTCAACCTCCTGTCTGTAAGCAGACTCATCACCATCCTGGATGAGGCCGATGAGTGTGGTGTCATCTGCAAACTTCAGGAGCTTGACAGAGGGGTCTCTAGAGGTGCAGTCGTTGGTGTAGAGGGAGAAGAGCAGTGGGGAGAGAACACATCCCTGAGGGGTGCCAGTGCTGATGATGCGGCTGTTTGACATGAATTTCCCCATTCTCACTAGCTGTTGCCTATCTGTCAGAAAGCTGGTGATCCATTGACAGATAGAGCTAGGAACAGAGAGATGGGTTAGTTTGGTCTGGAGGAGTGTTGGAATGATGGTGTTGAAGGCCGAGCTGAAGTCCACAAACAGGATCCTCACATAAGTCCCTGATTTGTCCAGGTGTTGCAGGAGGTAATGCACTCCCATGTTGACTGCATCATCCACGGACCTGTTTGCTCGGTAAGCAAACTGCAGGGGGTCCAGTAGGGGTCCTGTGATGTCCTTCAGATAAGCCAGAACCAGTTTTTCAAACGACTTCATGACGACAGACGTTAGTGCCACAGGTCTGTAGTCGTTAAGTCCTGTTATCTTGGGGCTCTTTGGGACGGGGATGATGGTGGAGCGTTTGAAGCAGACAGGGACTTCACACAACTCCAGAGATCTATTGAAGATTTGTGAAAAGATGGGGGCCAGCTCGTCAGCACAGGTTTTCAGACAGGCTGGTGTCACACCGTCTGGGCCTGGTGCTTTTCTTCTTTTGTTCTTTCTGAAGACCTGGCGCACATCATCTTCACTGATCTGCAGTGGAGGAGGGGGGGAGAGGGGGGTTGCTGGAGGTGTTAACGGTTGTGTAGAGAGATGGTCAGAATGGGTGTGGGGGGTTTCGAATCTACAGTAGAACTCATTCAGGTCTTCAGCAAGTTGTTGATTCGCCTCAGTGCTGGGGGATGGTGTTTTGTAGTTGGTGATGGCTTTCAGACCTTTCCACACTGAAGCTGGGTTATCCGAAGTGAACTGATCTTACTGATCTAATGAGCTGCTCAAAGCACTTTATGATGGTAGGTGTGAGTACGACGAGACGGTAGTCATTGAGGCAGGACAAGGAAGACTTCTTTGGCATGGAACGATGGTGGTGGCCTTAACCTTCAAGCATACTTCGTATAGCAGCCTTTAATTGGTCCTTCATGGACAAATTTGGGCACGAAGGTCTCAGGTGTGATGCCAATTCTTTATTTTCTTTTTTTTTTTAAGATAAATTACAATTAAAAAAACATTTAAAAATAATTAATGAATGAATTCAAATAATTTAATTAAAACGCTAGGAAAAATAAAAATATTAAACTAAACCAAATGTACTGCTGCATGTGATTGTTTCTCACCCTGAAACGAGTTCAACACAGTGAATATGTAATATAATTGAATGTGCATCGGTCCATAACTGAAGAACACCACAGACCACGTCAGACCGAAGAGCAGAAACAAACTCAAAACCATCATCAACTGCTTTCTGAACGTCTTTCTCTTGCTGTCAGTCACTCTTAAGTGTTTGGCTTGAACAATTGTAGTTAAGATAGTGATGAAGATTCCTGTCATAAAGATAACAACTAAAGCATAGAAGCCGATGTTCACTGTGTAGTGAATGTAAGGATTTGTAATCCAGCACCTGTAATTAGAAAAGAATGAAATATCATTTAATATTAATAATATTTAATATTATTAAGATGACAATCAGTAGACATTCATAAATTTATGTATTTGTGACATCAGAACAACTTACATTTGTGTGATTTTTCCAGACGTTGCGTTTAGGATCACTGCTTCATATCCTCCTACAGAAATAATAACTACGACTACTGGAGCCGGACACACTGAAAACACACAGAGACAAGGGTTATTATAGCAAAAAAAATAAATAAATAAAATAAAAACAACGGTAAAATAATAAAAAATAAAGAAATTATGTATTTAAAAATATTAAAACTTAAGAAAAAATTACTAAGTTTTAAAATGGAAACAATTTAAAAATAAAACTAAAAATAAAATAATAAAAACTAATAGTATCTCAATGATACTAAAAAAGGTGCTCAAATGCTCTTAAAGGAGCAGCTCAAGAAAAGGACAAAACCACCATAAAATTATCATGACAGTAGTTCATTTGACTCGTGCAATATATTTTCTTTTTCTGGCGAACTTACAATTGGACTAGATGGTTTGAAACAGGTTTGTTTTAATAGCAGTTTTCTTGCTCTAACTCACCCCAGCCCAACACGGTGATCTTCCTCATGTAGTTTGTGATGGTGACGTTCTGTCTGAGGAGCCATAAGTACATATGAAGAGCTTGAATGAAGAACCAGGTGAATGAGGCCAGCATGGAGTAATGCAGGAGCAGCGCTATGAAGACGCACGCAGCGTTGTCTTGTGTGTTAGCGACGCTCTCGTTTGACAAAAACGAGCCATTCAGTAGAAACAAAGCCACAAACATGTTCATCAAGATCTTCGTGGCCTGATTTGATTTGGCTTTCCTATTAAAACATAAAAATAACTGTTCTTATAACCTGAACTTTAATACTTTTGAGCTTTGATCTCATCATTTGAAGCATGTTTTACATGAAAATAGTCTTTCAGTCTTTCTACTTTATAATTACAAGTTTAATTAAATGTGTTACTTGCTGTTTCTTTGTACTTATTTGTGAAATTTACTAGCAATTTTCTGAGTGAAAATTGTTTCTTAGTGTAGTATTAATGAGTGATTATTGATTACTAAACAACATTAACTATATGGGGTAATATAAGATACTCTACCGTAGCTGGAAATGCATGAATAAAGCAATGGACATAGAAAACATGGAGATGCCGCAGCCAATAGAAGAGATAAAAGTCAATGATTCCGGATGCAGCTCTGTGATTTTTACATCTGGCAGATGCTGAAGGATCAGAGAAAACACAGCAAAAGACAGATGAACAGGAGGATTTTTAAACCATTTGGTTTGTTAGTATGAATGAGATATTAGCAAGTTTTAAATGTATGTATTTGTTTATTTTGTCATCTTTTACAAGCTCACTAGCACGTAGACATGGACTAAAAGACTCTGATTACTTTAATGGGATTATTAAATGAAACATAAATAATGAAAATATAAGTTCTTCTCTGAGAAGCTTCTCACCATCAGCACTGCAAAACACATCAGATGTGAGCAGGAGCACTTTATGGTGTTGTTGTTGTTTCTGTTTCACAGCCGGACATCGTCCAGTTAAGTTGTCCTTCATAGAAAACAGAATGACAAATTAAATTAATTATACAGATTAATTATAGAAAATAAATTGGTTTTGTTGATAGGAACTGATCAGTACAGTCATATATGAATTTACCTTTGCAATCACAAGAAATGCAGGACGCCTCACCACCCTGTAAGAACATGTTTATTTTCCATTTTTCTTTCACTGTGTAATATTAAATGTTTTGCAACAAAATCTTCATTACCTGATTGTTTTTTGTAAAGAATATGTCAATATCGTCAGTAAGGTTGGAGATATTGGCCCTCATCATTATTCCATAAACCTCATTGTTCAAAACCAAGAAGCAATCATTTATCAGTTAATGTGTGTGAATACAATACATTTGTCAAAACAATAGTTGACCAAAAATGTATTGTATGCTGTTATATTTTCAGTAGAACATCATGTTAATAATAATAATCATCATCATCATCATCTTGACAGTAGTGGATATGACAGTCCATTGAAGTCTAACTCCTCTGAAGTCATATGACTGATTTGTGTCAGCGCTGCTTGTACATGCATTTTTTTTTTAATTTCACTTTGTGTTCCACAAAATATATTGAAGACAGATTTGAAATATTTGGGTGATCTGTCCTGCAAACATTTTTTAAAATGTTCAAAGATGTAATTTGTAATTGTGAGTACCTCATTTTTCATATTGTAGAATTGTAGAATTCCAAGAAACGCTGTTCCATTGTTTTCCCGTCGTGATTTATTAAAGGCCTCACTGGAAATCTTTACAGACCAGGGAAAGTTTGAATTCAGGTCACTTTGACAATCAACATCCTGTGAAAAGAATAATTAGCTTGATAAATGAAGATTCATACCATGTTTTAGTGTTTCTGAGATATAAGTTTTCTGAGTTTATAATGTCCTCATCTGAAGAGTAGCATATGTCTTTGGTTTTTGTGCTCTTTGCTTGAACATGAAGAAGACCAATAGCATCCCCAATGACAATCCCTGCTTTGCTTATATTGTATTTTTCCATTTCTTCCATCTTAGACTCTATTTTGTTCATGTAGTCTCTGCAAAAATGATTTACTTGCTTTGTATTCTGTAATAGAGTTAATTCAAATTCACTGATAGTCACAAACTTACGATGCTTCTGAGGGATCAATATCTCCATCATCATCTTGAACAGACATATCGTAAGTAACCTCATGTGGCTGTAGAGTGACAGTGACAGCAGTGGTTGAGCAGGTCACACACATCCATTCACTTCTGATGAAACGCAGAACATAACTGCTTCCTTTGCTCTCTTCAACACAGAAATAAATGAGATTAAAGTGATCTAGGTGTTGCTTATTTATAAATCTGTAAACATAATAGTTTCAGCATTCTAATATTTATATACTCATGTTCATCAGTTTGCATGTTTATTAATGATATACAAAATGGACTAATAATTAGAGAAAAATATTCTGAGATGTGATATGAGTATTGTGTATTTATTTAGATTTTGAAATCAAACTTTGATGTGAAACAGGCAACCGAAACAAATACCGGAATTTATTTATTTATTTATTTATTTTTTACAAAGACACAGACTTACTTTTGCAGATAATATTATCATATGTATCCCCTCTACATTTCTTTCCAGGATCAACAGAAGGGATTTCCAAACAACCTGAAGAGACCATGACACATAGTTCAACATAACTGTCAATGCCTAAAGATAGCTCTGCATACTTAGAACAGCATGGAAATAATAAAGGACCAACAGGAATAAAACATTAGAGTGTTAACTGATTATGCAATAAAAGTTTTATATAATTTACACTAACTGTCTGACCATAGATTTAAAATATATATATTTTCATATTTTTCATTAGTATATAATTATTAAATTATTTTTTTATGAAGTGATACTCTAAATAAGAAGCTTAAACTGCAGGTAGGTGGTGGTAAAAGTCTTAATAAGTAAGTCAAGTTCATTCGATTCATTCAAACTTCTGATTCAATCAGGAATTAAGTAAATGGTTCTCTTTATGAATGGGCTACTGAATCATTGGTTCACCTGATTAGTTCAAAACGCTGATTCATTCAGAAACGAATCACCACTCGGAGATGCATATGTAATATTTTCGTTGGCAAAACTGACCAAAAACAGACAACATTGGGTCTCAAAAATAGCACATTAAGTTGATTACTGAACTGTCATAAAATCAGCATCACGTTTGCACACGTGTTATTCAGGACAAAAACGGCACTCATGTGATATTGTATATAATATAAATATGAAACAAAAACTCATACATGGTCATTTTTGCCCCAGTCACTTGAATTTTAGGGTCATATAACTGTATTCTTTAGGCTACATCACGCAGTGAGCTGTTATCTTGCATCATGTATGTCATCAGTCTACTGAATAGGGTTAGGTGTGTTCGACTTGAAGCTGCGCTGCGGTATGAAGCTGATATCATGTTATTCACACTCATGCTCTGTGTTGCTTATAAACATGATATAATTTTAGTTCTGTTGCTTTTATATGAAAATAAATATGATGAACAAGACACTCAAAGTACTTGAGTGTCTTGTTCATAAATATGGAAGTGTACTTCCATATTTATTCTGTAGGCTATTTATCATCAATTTTTAATTTAATACAAACATGTATTTTAGAATTTTTTAGAAATAACCTATGAAAACAATCACATATCTCACACAGAGATCGCACTGTCATAGTAGGCTTGTTTGACTTCATGCGGCGCCGCAAAGATCGGCTGCCGCCTGACAAAAGCAATGCATTCTGGATTGAAAATTTGGTTACACTTTATTTTGATAGTCCACTTTAGACATAATACTAATTATAAGTAACTTTGCAACTACTTGTCAACTAATTCTCATTCGTGTGCAACTACATGTCTAAATAGACTGTTAGGTATAGGGTTTGTAGAATAAGTTGACATAGTCAGTATGTTGTATGTTGTGGACCCATCAAAATAAAGTGTTAAAAGATATTATGCAGACAGTCTACTAATACTCTAATGACTGCTAGTTGACATGTAGTTGCAAAGTTGCTTACTGTTAGTAGAATGTCTAAAGTGGACTATCAAAATAAAGAGTTACCGAAAATTTGTCCGACTTTGATCGGTGCTGCAGCCGCCTAACGATCACATGTGTCATCAAAGTACTGCGAGAGCAAAACGAGATCAGCCGCTGAGGTCAGGCACTGCAGTTGCTCAAAATCGTCTTCCAAAGCCTATATGAAGACACGCTTTATTCTCATTGGTCAAATTCTGTGATGACAAGGACGACGTGTGTTGCGTTTAACAATTCAATTCCAATAATGCTCACAAATCTGTGTTTTTATAACAGTAAAAGCTTTTTTAGTGTAGTCGCACTATATTGAGTCACGTTTATCAAAAAACACAGATAAAAGCATATATACCCCCACTTTATTGGTATTTAAATAGTAGGCCTAATATGTTTATGTTGAACTTTATTCATGAACAGATGGCGCTATATTAAGCAGTATATAAAAAGTGTTTCTGTTGCTCATGAAAACATTTCTGAAACATCTGTGTATTTGTCAAATATTGCATTTAGTTCACTTTATCTGTGATAGAGTATGCAAACACTTGTAGCAAATTAGCTCAAAAGGTAATTGTATATAAATAATTACAATTAATTATGATTAATTACAATTATTTATATCGGCTGACAGTAATAACTGTAGCAAAATTAAATTGCCATCAACTGATCTGTCCGTCCAGCAAACATTCAGTGTAAGTTCATATCAACTCTAAGAAAGGGTATTTTCTTGGCCACAGAAAATACTTTCCTAAGTATTAATGCATTAGAGCATGCAGTAAGGATCAAAAATCGTAAAGGGACATTAATTTGCAAGGCAGAATCAGAAACTCATGTAATTTGTGCACACAAGCTTTATTAACTAAACACGAACGCAAACTAGTCTAACAAACAAACAAACATACAATCACTCATACATGGGGAAAGGGCAAATGAGAGTTGATGGATGAAACCATCAGGAAACCAGAGAATGAAGCTATGAAAAGAGTCAGTAAACCACCTGAATAAAACCATCAGCGCCGTTTATAAGGGGATCTATAGCTTATACTAAACCTCTGTTTCGTTTAGTTAAATGTACAATACTTGCATTGCCTTTTGGTCGTTGAACGAGTGTCCAGAATGTAGTCTCGGATGAAAGTCTTGATGGTTTTAAGGTTTTGGACTTGCAATCATGTTCTTCCTGGTTTGAAGAGTGATGAATTCCAAAGATGTTCTGACTCGATGGTGATTGGGAGTTTCTTTCCAGGTGAAAAGTGAAGAAGAGTTAAGAGACATCAGCTAAGATCCGAGAATCTTTGGTTTAATGGAAAGACAAGGCCGCAAGGCCTGGCACAAAAACTTAAGGGTCCAGAAGAGTTCTAGCTCACATCCTCATCTTCTCAGAATCTAAAAGATCCACAGACTGGGTGTGCTGAGGCCTGCCAGACGCGGTAGCGCCGGCCCTGGGATTTAGCAACCAGAAGATGGACAGGGGATGGGAGACAAGTGACGAAACTAAAAGCTAAAAACTAAAAACAAACTAGGCGGGTCACTGAAGTGAGGTCTTTTAAACCCTATGGAGGTCACACCTCTGGGGTGTCAAAGAGCCAATGGAGTCCTGAACTTTTGGAGGGAAAGTTTTATGACTCTTTGTCTCTGAGCATGGTAATTTGCATGGGGTTGGATTAGAAGTTGATATACAAACTATTAAAGATTCTTAGAACACTAATATGTTGCATAGTTATCAACATGCAATATACACTGTCATTTAGATCATCCGAAGACGAATTGATAGAGACCAAACATGGAATAAATGAAGTGATATTAACTAGTGATCTATCATAAGCATGCATAAAACAATATACAGTACAAAAGACAATATACAAAAACAGTAACAATATACACAATGACCTGAGGATATGTGTGTTCATCCAAAGAAGGGTTTTCAATTAATTAATTAGAGAAGAGTCCATTTTTATGTGCACTATGTGTCTTTCCTATGGAAAGTGTAATGAGAGGGAGAACTCTCTACATGCCATTAGGTCGTAAAGTTTATCTGGCCAGGCAAAAGTCTCCTGGTTGCCATGGTAACCAGGGGCCTGGACTTCGTTCACAGACATATAGGCACCGAGCCTGGTGTTGGGTGAGGTGTCTGTGACTGTTTGTTAATCTAAGGAATAATTGATTTGTTAAATCTAATGAACAAATATGTGTCTGATTGGTCCAAATGCTACACACCGCGAGAGCATCACCACCAGGAGCAGAAAGTGTCCGACTTGACGTCTCCACTTTTAATTTTGCCCCGACTGCAAGCGGCTACTCTCTCCAGCCTGTGGCAGGCTAGTGTAGTTCATCTCGAACAAGCCTAGTGTTTGGGAATATTCATGCACAATTTAAACACATAATCACATGATATCAGATAAAAATAAAAACATTTTAGAAGAGAACGCAATATCACGGTTGTTTGAACCAATGAGCATTAAGCTGTGTCGTCAGCAAGTTGTTTCCCATCATGCTTTTGGGGGAGAGCAACTGCCCTCGACTACACGGCCGACATTCTGTAGCAAGAGATTTTTGTCTCACGTCAGCGTGACATTATAGCAAGGGGGACCGCCCTCGGACACTTTTCTAACTGCCATGCATCTCACGGTGACCACCAGTGATCAGTTCTGTGCAGATTTTGCTCATCTCAAACGAGCCTAATGCGCAATCATATCCCACCCTGTCTCATCCTGTGACACTTTCCCCTACACTTCCATGCTCTATTCTGTCCACAACAAACCCAGATAAACACTTTTACACACAAAACATAAAGATAATAAACACACGATTAAGTATATGGTTATACATAGTATATGTAGTATATGATTTCTATGTAATTTTCATGAGAGTTGGGGTATTTTCATAACAATAAAGAATGTGTAGACATGAAATGCTAAAGCAAATGCAGCAAATAGAATGAGTTTTTAATAAAAACATATTATTAATCTCAGAAATTGTCTTATGTAGCTTGATGCTAATATTAGCTCTAATGCAACTGCAGCACAGGTGCAATCCTACTTCATTTTGTATTTTGTCAAAATAATTCACGTTACGTTGGGGGCTGGTTGTTTGAGAAGGAGTTAAACAAATGTGTTAAATTTACAGCCCTAGAAATAACGTCTTATGCTGCACTTATTTTATTTTTATTTTTTTTTTGTCAGGAGAATATAACAAAGTAAAATGCTATAAATTAAATAATGCACATAAAAACATGAAATAAAATCAGGGAATTAAAAAGAAATCGGCTCGTGCATAGGGGCTTGTTACACATTCTGTTGCTTTTTTGATGATATAAATGGAAATAGAAAACACTATGAAAAAAGACAAACTCTTACCGTTTCCATTGCCCCCCAGATTCTGGCAATTCAGATCTGATGAAGGGAAGAAATGAAATTATTACAACACTCACTAAATCTAATCTAAAATAGTTTGTTGTTGTATCATGATCTGCTTTTCCAAAGTTAGGAGACAGTGAACTCAAACAACTGAATATACAAACTCTGTTCAAAGTTTTTGTAGATAATTTCAATGTGTAACAATTAACACTGTGTCTATTGTAGGAAAACACGCACCTGCTGAATTCAGGGCTACTAATTGCTGACACTTAGTGTTTAGTGAAAATAACTCATTTATGTCTTTATCCGTCTCTTTCATTCTGACGACTTTTTTCTGCCCTTGAACTGTTAGTTTGAAACTGTATGTTTTGCATGGTCCTGAAACCAGAAAACATTTTACATTTGATGATACTTTTTAAAGAGCTTTGAACTCAATAATGGAATATAAATAAAATATAAGCAGGTTTTACCTTGAGAAGAGATGTTTAGTTTGACATTCATTATGTGAAAATTATTTATGTTATTAGGAGATTGACAGGTCAGTGCTATGGCTGAAAGAAAAACAGAAATTAACTCAATGAGATTATTAGTTATCACTTTCAGGTAAGTGCTTTCAGATAATACATATTGCAGTATTCACTCATGCACAGAAAACAGGGCTTTGAAACAATTTCCACTCTGAAACTGCTGTTAAATTTCACAGGTTATCACAAAGAAATGACAACTTTTTCTTTACAGTGGTCATGTTAGCCGTCTATTTCACATCTACCTGGAATTGCTGGGTTTGAGAAACATTGATCTGTCAAACTGATGCTGATTTTCAGTTTTTTTGAGCAGGCTGCACAAACACAACATTATTAGACTATTAGATAATGATGTATGACCTGATGTAATACTTTGTTACTTATCATAAATTTCATTATGGATTATTTTATATGTTTTATTATTTTTGTTTACATTTGTTTACATACTCTTTAAGCTGATAAATGTATTTTTTAAAGCAACATATTTATCTGGCACAGAGTTCAACAGATGATCATTAGCCACAGCAAATTCTGCTTTTGTCGAGACAGTTCCTAGAGACAGCGACCTGTTAGAGACACAAGTGTTTAATTTAGTTTTCTTCAGACAGAGTTAATAAATCTTAAATCATTTTCTTATTGCATTCTTAAGCTAAAGTCCACAGTCCAAGAGTTGAGAGAGTTTGATGCATCCACATATGAAGCCATTGGATTATGTGCCGCTAGACACTGGCATACAGTTCATTTGAAAACATGCAAATCATGTTTATTTGGGATTTAACTGAGAATTTCAGTATCTAGTTACAGTCAGATCCAGTTTATCAAGTCATATACAGTCAGGTCCATAAATATTGGGACATCGACACAATTCTAACATTTTTGGCTCTATACACCACCACAATGGATTTCAAATGAAATGAACAAGATGTGCTTTAACTGCAGACTGTCAGCTTTAATTTGAGGGTATTTACATCCAAATCAGGTGAACGGTGTAGGAATTACAACAGTTTGCATATGTGCCTCCCACTTGTTAAGGGACCAAAAGTAATGGGACAGAATAATAATCATAAATCAAACTTTCACTTTTTAATACTTGGTTGCAAATCCTTTGCAGTCAATTACAGCCTGAAGTCTGGAATGCATAGACATCACCAGACGCTGGGTTTCATCCCTGGTGATGCTCTGCCAGGCCTCTACTGCAACCGTCTTCAGTTCCTGCTTGTTCTTGGGGCATTTTCCCTTCAGTTTTGTCTTCAGCAAGTGAAATGCATGCTCAATCGGATTCAGGTCAGGTGATTGACTTGGCCATTGCATAACAATCCACTTCTTTCCCTTCAAAAACTCTTTGGTTGCTTTTGCAGTATGCTTTGGGTCATTGTCCATCTGCGCTGTGAAGCGCCGTCCAATGAGTTCTGAAGCATTTGGCTGAATATGAGCAGATAATATTGCCCGAAACACTTCAGAATTCATCCTGCTGCTTTTGTCAGCAGTTACATCATCAATAAATACAAGAGAACCAGTTCCACTGGCAGCCATACATGCCCACCACCACCATGCTTCACTGATGAGGTAGTATGCTTAGGATCATGAGCAGTTCCTTTCCTTCTCCATACTCTTCTCTTCCCATCACTCTGGTACAAGTTGATCTTGGTCTCATCTGTCCATAGGATGTTGTTCCAGAACTGTGAAGTCGTTTGGCAAACTCTAATCTAGCCTTCCTGTTTTTGAGACTCACCAATGGTTTACATCTTGTGGTGAACCCTCTGTATTCACTCTGGTGAAGTCTTCTCTTGATTGTTGACTTTGACACACATACACCTGCCTCCTGGAGAGTGTTCTTGATCTGGCCAACTGTTGTGAAGGGTGTTTTCTTCACCAGGGAAAGAATTCTTCGGTCATCCACCACAGTTGTTTTCCGTGGTCTTCCAGGTCTTTTGGTGTTGCTGAGCTCAACGGTGCGTTCCTTCTTTTTAAGAATGTTCCAAACAGTTGTTTTGGCCACGCCTAATGTTTTTGCTATCTCTCTGATGGGTTTGTTTTGTTTTTTCAGCCTAATGATGGCTTGCTTCACTGATAGTGACAGCTCTTGGATCTCATCTTGACAGTTGACAGCAACAGATTCCAAATGCAAATAGCACACTTGAAATGAACTCTGGACCTTTTATCTGCTCATTGTAATTGGGATAATGAGGGAATAACACACACCTGGCCATGGAACAGCTGAGAAGCCAATTGTCCCATTACTTTTGGTCCCTTAACAAGTGGGAGGCACATATGCAAACTGTTGTAATTCCTAAACCGTTCACCTGATTTGGATGTAAATACCCTCAAATTAAAGCTGACAGTCTGCAGTTAAAGCACATCTTGTTCGTTTCATTTGAAATCCATTGTAGTGGTGTATAGAGCCAAAAATGTTAGAATTGTGTCGATGTCCCAATATTTATGGACCTGACTGTATATGTTCGTGATCTCAAAATCACGTTCAGTGGGTTCAGTCCCCCACTATTGACACCCCTGTATACATATACATATATACAGAGTTCTGGCATGAAACTCTAGATGGCGCAGTCCGATAGGTCTAACTCAATCTGACCTAATGACATCATTATCACATGGCACAGCTGATTAGTTCTCTCCTGTATCGGTAGCCAATGAGCTCGATGCTCAACATTCAAATATATGACTAGTGCTTGCTGTAGCAGTTGCAGCTTGCTTCAGAAACCCTCCACCTTCCCCAGCTCCACCTGTATAGATCTGCTACGAGGTGATTCATGTATGCTATATGGGGGTTATTTCATGTATGTTATATTTGCAGCAGCAATATTTCTTACATGCTCACAGCCAGGGATGGGGAGTATTTCAAATACATGTATTTAAAAATACGTATTTGAAATACAAAATACTATTTTGTATTTTGTATTTAAATACATTTAATCTTAGTATTTTTGTATTTTCAAAATACATAAAATACTTTTTGCCAATCAACCTCTTTATTAGACTGCTGATTTCCTGTATCAACTAGTTCAGACTAGAGCCTTGCATTTCAACCCGGGCCCGATGGGCCCCGACTTTTTTACGCCCCTAGGGCCAGGCTTCGGGCCAATTTTCACGTCATAGTTCAGACGTGGGCCGGGCCTTGGGCCTGTTTTAGGTTTCTCCTTATTTTTATATTTTAGACATCCATCAATTATTAATGAAAAAAATTGCTGCGCTGGTGGAAACAACATGAGACCATGCTGCCATGACTAAGAGCGGCTCGTTTAGTGTCCCGAAGCAGCAGCGAGCGCAAATAGGCTAAAGCTTGCCGCAAAGCCCCAGCAAACGTAATTACCATGAATGTGTCTAGGGAAAATAGTAAGGAGATATTTGAATTAATTACTAATAAATTGTGTTTTCTGAGTCCATTTCGCAAGGATGAAGTTGCTGATCCTGACTCGCCGTCTCCTCATTAGACGCGCCTTTAGAGAGAAATGCATCTTTATTGATTATGATTAGCCTATAATAAAAGAGTTTTTGTTTTCGATTTTTTTATTTCGTTAAGTGGTAATTTAAAGCTTTCTATAGATATATTTATCATGTCTGTGAGGCATGTATTCGCTCAGCTTTGGTTCATTTTTGTGAAGCGCTCCTGTTCAAGACAAGACGGCAGAAAGTGCATCATGTTTGTTTTCTTTGTTTTATAAAAGCACAACGTTTTGTTGATATTTTGAGTGAACATAAATAAAAGTAGACCCTTTACAGTTCCGAATGATGTATCACTCTTAACTTTATCAGAAAAAATGACGGCGTAGGCTATTTTAAGTTGTTTCCACTGAAGAAAATGCAAGTGATTGCCCTGTTTTAGTATATATATAGATTTTATTTTAGGCAAGTCGTGATGATTTGAGAAGGCTAAATTGATCAAACATAGGCAATGGTCAGCTCACTGTCTGCCACTGGCCGCTTGGTCGTTACTTTAAAAAACAAAAACTTATAGCCTATTTAACGAACAAAAATGCTCCAAACATTTTTCTAAATTAACGTAATAAAAAAACAAAACAAAATATAATCATTTTGCCATTACATACAAAACTGAACTATTTTAATAGCCGAAACAGTAGTATTGTCACGAATCCGGTTCATGGTCTTCCGTCCATTCACCATCAGAGGTCGCCCTTCCACCACATTGACTCTTGCACTACACTACTGTTGCATGTCACCCACAAACTACAATACCCATCATCTATTGCACTGACGACACACACACACTCACAGCTGATTGCACTGATCACTCAGCTGATTGCACTGATCACACAGCTGTCACCAATCACACGCTCACCTAAGAGCTATTACATACACTACATAAAGCACTCTCAGATCCTGATCTAGTTGCCGAGTATTGATCTGTGTATAGCTCTCTTCTAGCGCTAGCTGCCTTACCGTGCCATTCTGTGTTTCTGTTTAGTTCCAGTGTTGTCCTGCGTTTATCACTCCCCTAGTGTTAGCTGCGATACGGAACCTGTTTGTTGTTTTCTAGTCTGTGTTCCCTGTATTTACCCTTGTCTCACTGTTTGGACTCTGTTTATGCCCTGCCTGGACTTTTGCTCTTGTACCTGGATTATCTCTCTGCCTTACCCTGTTGGATACTGTTCGCCGATCGTCGACCCACGCTTGTCCTAGGATTACTCTGTGTCTTGCCCATGCCATACCTGTTTGCTGTTGTTTGACCCTGCCTGTGTTCTGACCATGTCACTGTATATAAAAGCTTTGCACATGGATCCGCACGTCTCACGTCTTGTTTGCCCCGTTACAAGTATAAGCTGTTTTGGGAGAAGGGGGGAAAAAGACGGGCTCAGGTCGGACTCGGGCCGGTAATTCTGATAAGCTGTCGGACACGGGCCAGGCTAGGGCCTGAGCATCTTGGGCCAGGGCCAGGCTAGGGCCTAAATTTGAGGCCCGTGCAGGGCTCTAGTTCAGACATGCCACTTTCATGCATGTGAGCTGCAGCTTGTATGACTCTATCTAGAATTGGGTAATGAAATTTTCTTCCTGTAAGGAAATAAGGAATAATACTGCCTTTGTGTGCTACTTCCAATTTCAGAAGTCCTGATTACAAGCATGTTGCATTCAAGTGCTTTCCTGTTGGAAAGAATAGGAATTAGGAATAGGAATTTTAAGAATAGGAATTTTAACACCATCATCCCGGACACCCTTCAGAATAAACTAACTCAGCTCTCCGTGCCCACCTCCGTCTGTCAGTGGATCACCAGCTTCCTGACAGACAGGCAGCAGCTATTGAGGCTGGGAAAATTCTCATCCAGCACCCGCACCATCAGCACTGGAGCTCCTTAGAGCTGCGTTCTCTCCCCACTGCTCTTCTCCCTCTACACCAACAACTGCACATCTAAAGACCCCTCTGTCAAGCTCCTGAAGATTGCAGACGACACCACACTGATCGGCCTCATTCAGGACGGTGACGAGTCTGTTTACATACAGGAGGTTAAGGAGCTGGCTGTCTGGTGCAGTCTTAACAACATGGAGCTTAACACGCTCAAAACTGTGGAGATGATCGAAACCCCCCTGCTCTCCCCCCACTCATCATCATGAACAGCACTGTGACTGCAGTGGAGTCATTTAGATTCCTGGGCACCACAATTTCTCAGGACCTGAAGTGGGACAATCACATTGAGTTCATTGTGAAAAAGGCCCAGCAGAGGCTGTACTTCCTTCGCCAGCTGAGGAAGTTCAACCTGCCACAGGAGCTGCTGAAACAGTTCTACTCTGCCATCATTGAATCCGTCCTCTGCACTTCAATAACTGTCTGGTTCATCTCAGCTACTAAATCTGACCTCAGAAGACTACGGAGGGTAGTCAGGACTGCTGAGCGAATCATTGGTACAACCCTCCCCAGTCTCCAAGAACTGTACTCATCCAGAGTGAGCAAAAGGGCTGGCAAAATCACTCTGGACCCCTCGCATCCAGCACAATCCCTCTTTGAACTGTTACCGTCTGGTTGACGCTACAGAGCTCTGAGCACCAGAACGACCAGCCACAGGAACAGTTTCTTCCCTCAGGCAATCCATCTCATGAACACTTGACATTAAACGTGGAACACACAACACTATTATACATTATTTATTCACCACACATACTTATTTTTTCATTTCAAATTTGTACATATCATAACTGTACATACATAATTGTCTATATTATATATTGTGTTTTTGCTATTTTGTACATTGCCTATTTGTATATTTGTATATTATTCTTTTATTATCTGTGTCCTGTCCTGTCGCTGTCTTTCTGTTGCACTGTGGAGCTTCTGTCACTAAAACAAATTCCTCGTATGTGTAAACATACCTGGCCAATAAAGCTCATTCTGATTCTGATTCTGAATTGTTGAGGATGCCAGGTTTCCTGGGAAAATCTTAAAGCCAAAATCATAGATATTTAAGATATTTTATTTTGAATAAACTGTAGCATCCCATTCGTTGACAACTATATGAACATTCACAGATCTTTACAGTTAGCTTGTTGATGATTCTTGGATTTTCAGTCAAATACATGCTGTTTTGCTGTGTATAAACCATACAAAATGCTTGAAATGGTTATTGCACTTCTATGTGCATGACTTTAACATTAAAACAAGATGATCTTGATTTTGTGGGAAAAAAAGCATACCTGTCCCAGCAGCAAATGTTTTCCCCTCCACCATATTTAAAGTTTATAGCCTGCACAACTCAAAAACTTGGGTATAAAAATTATAGTAGAAAGTAGAAAATATGACAAAGGCATTCATTTCCAATTTATTTATAATTTATAATTTATTATAAATTATTTATTTATAATTTATTTATTTATTTATTTATTTCACACTGTGTTTGTGCACATTTCTGTACAGTAAATGACATTTGTTTTGATATTTCATGACCTAATGAACGGCATTCACATAAGTGTGACTAAAGGGAATAAATGATTTTGGAGTCAGTCCATCATAAAATAAGAACTGAAATAGAGAATCATAAGTAACATAAAACAATGACGGATTCACTGATTATGACCATGTTTTTTTTTTTTTTTCATGAAACGAACATGCAAATATCAGAATCCACAGGCATGTCGACATTCATCCTGTAGATATAATTTGTTTTGTAAATAAGTAGGGGTGTGCAGCGGAGTCATTATTTGTATCTGTATCTGTATCTGTGACAATCTCAAAATTATTTGTATCTGTATCTGTATTCGGATAGGTCCGGAAGTGGGCGTGGCTTAAAACGGAAGTTCGTCAAATTACATGACAATACCATTTTAAATGTGAATCTATTCGAGTTTTCATTTAACAAATATGCCTTGTATAACTAAAGAAAAAAAATAGAAATGGAAAGAAAGTGTTCAGTAGCCTACTCATATCAGAATGACAACAAAGCTCGCTTGAACTTTAAGTAACTTAGATCATGTGTTGCGGGAGTCTGTGATCATTTAGGAGTTTTTTATCAACAGAGCGCAACAAATCATTTGGACACCCTCCAAAAGCCTTGATCAAACATCGCTTTTCTTCGTCTTGTATAATTAAATGTAATGCCATTCACGTTTTTACAGTTGGATTTCGAAAAGGTTTGAAGTTAGGAACGTTTTTAGGATATTTTTGTCGAGTTGATATAACTCCAGACAAAGCTCTGATTTCTGAGAGACGCGCATAGACCCCAACGCGCTATTGATCTGCGCTCATTTCATTCATATAAGCTATAGTTTACACTCATTCACTTCACACATCCAGGCCCCTATGAGGTCCAGACCTCCGTAAATGTTTCATGTTCAAAAATAAAATTTGAAAACATATGAAGAATTATTTAAAATCATGTCGCTGAATAAATTCCTGTGTCTGACTCGCAGCAGCTGCGAAACGCAGGAGTGAAGGAGTTTGGCTCAAGAGCAGCCTCCGCTCCTCTCCGCTCCGCCGTGTTGCCAGATCTAGTTATTATAAGCGTCGCTGGACTTGTTTTAATACTTAATGTAACAGCGTTAATAAAGTAATTAGGGCATTAATAAAGTGGGAAGATAAAGGTTAGATATTCTGTATCCTATTTGTAAAATACAAAATTTAAACTTATTTTGGTGCATTTTTCAGGAGATTGGTTGTGTGTGTGGGTTTTTTTTTTTTTTTTGTAGCAATATCTGGCAACATCGCTTCGCCGGCACTGACAGCAGCGATCAGAAAAGGAGCGCGCGGATAGTTTATTGCTGAGGAGACAGAAACCAAATGATCACCATGATATTATCTGTACGAAACTGTGTCAAACTCTATCAGAGCAGTACTAGCCATTATTATTGCACAAATCTTAACAACCGCAGACCTCTCTAATGTAGTGCTGTTCCAGCAAACATGTGATTGTGTCTGCCCAATATTTTTTCTGTTATTCGGATAAATCCATTATTCGTTTTGAAGCCATTATCCGTGCCTTTCTGAATAAAGTGTTCGGCTTCGGACACATCCCTATAAATAAGGTTCGGTGTTGTTTGAATCGCTGACACACACGATCACACATGGATAACTATAATGCTTCATAAATCTAATTATTAAGGCTACGTTCACACTGTCAGTTTTTGGGACTGATAACCACATTTACCGCATGTAGCCAAATACAGGACTGTCAACTGTATTCTGTTGCTGTGTGAACGAGGCCTATCAACAGTAATATCTGATTTGAATTTTTTTATTTTTATTTTATCTTAATTATGCTAGTTATGAATATTTTCCACAGCATTAATGCTGGATTGAGCAGTGATTGTGGTAGAGTCAGTGCAAAGAAAAAGTTCTACGGCATATTTATTGTGTCCACGAATTAAGAATATGATCGTTTTAATTAAAAGGTCCCCCTCGGTGGGCCCCCAATCAGCCTGGGCCCATATGCATGTGCATACCCTGCATACCCAGGCGGCACCATCTGGTTTTTGTAACTGCACGTGCAGGTTGCACATGTGCATTGACTTGGTTTTGCACTATTAAGTTGTTCCACAAGGTAGCAGCACTGGCCTGGGCCGTTGATTCACAGTAGAAAATGAATCTAAAGAGATAGAATAACAACAAAATAGCAACAACAACAGACACTCACAGATAGCAGCAACTTTAGATTAAAAGAGTACAAAGACATTTTTATCAGTCATAACTTCTGCAGAAAAATACAGCAGACGCTGGACAAAGATGAATCTTTCTAGAGCTCATGTGTCGACAACTTGCATTGGCGCACACTATTAAAATTAAGTATACTTTGAAACGTTCAGCTATTTTTATATACTAGTGTATGCAAACAAAGTATATTTTGGGCTTTAAAGGGACAGCAACCTATAAATACCTGCTGCTGTCTGTGTCAATGTTAATCAAACAACAAAACACAACTTTGAGCAAAGAATTATGTATATTTATTTTATACAGTGAGCATTAGGCAGTGTTATTTTACACTTAGCTATTAAGTTTCTGTACCTGAAACTAATGTTAGATCTTTCTTTATTTGTAACTTTGTTCTATTCTATAAAATGTTTAAAATGTTTGCTCTTTATTAGTTATAGTACTTTTTGCCGTGGTATCGAAGAAGTACTTAAAGTGCTCTTTAAATAATAATAAAAAAAAATAAAAATAAAAATAAAAAAACTTTTTTTTTTTGGCTCATCTGAAAAACGATCTCATCAGTGACTCAAAATCCATAATATGACCCAAACTGTGAGTTTTGTGTTCCATTGCAGCCTTACTCACTTGACTTGTTATGCCATAGCTATATCACCCTGCAGCCCAAGACTGGTCTCCCACTGAAGCTAAGCAGGGTTGAGCCTGGTCAGTTCTTGGATGGGAGACCTCCTGGGAAACCTAGGTTGCTGTTGGAAGAGGTGTTAGTTTCAGATCAGATGCTGAAGAAGGCAATCCTTTGCTGTAGCAGTCTTTACTTGCTCCAGCATCATGGACTTAGGGATCGCATTAGTAGTGATGAAGTTGATGTGTATCTCCGTGTCAACTTTGACGGAGGACATGTGGAGTTGCTGTGGGTGGCGAGACATATAGTCAGCCGGATTTGTCTTTCCTGCTTTGTAAATTACCTTGTACTTGTAAGGTTGTAGTCCAAGAGCCCATCTTACGATTCAAGCTGGCGGCTTGTCCTGACAGAAATGCTTTAGGGAACGCCGTTTAGCTTGTTTATGGAGGCATTTGCAAACATTTGCTGCATTGCATCCATAGAGTTTCTATTTTTTTTACTCAGAGATTTTGTAGACAACAATTTTCTCAGTGTACTCTGTGCAGCGATCCAAGGCTTTCTTTGGGTTCTAGCACCAGTTGGGACAACTTGTATCAATACTTTCTGAAGTTTCTCTTTTTGCTGTATTTGTTTTTCTTCCAAGTTGTATTACTGGTTAAGCACTCATCGCCATTTTAATAACTTCAGACAGACAACTTTGTGCACAGTACAAATGTTCGTTTACTGATCGTTTACTCACACAGCCAGTGCATGCTTCTTCAGCACTCGACAGCTAAGCATTCTGGGAAAACTCTTTTTTTAAAGGGTTAGTACAACAAAAAAGACCACATTTCAGCAGACTTGTGTGCAATATATTTTCTTTTTTAGGTGAACTGAAGTTTACAATTGAAGTAGATTTTTTTAAATGGTTTTATTTTGTTAAGTGTTAATAGGTTAATATATTATATATATTTTTTTTACTCTAACTCACCCCAGCCCAACACGGTGATCTTCCTCATGTAGTTTGTTTGTGATGGTGATGAGCCGTAAGTACATATGAAGAGCTTGAATAAAGAACCAGGTGAATGAGGCCAGCATGGAGTAATGCAAGATCAGCGCTGTGAAGACGCACGCAGCGTTGTCTTGTGTGTTAGTGACGCTCTCGTTTGACAAAAACGAGGCATTCAGTAGAAACAAAGCCACAAACATGTTCATCAAGATCTTCGTGGCCTGATTTGACTTGGTTTTCCTATTAAAACACAAAAACAGCTGTAACCTTTGCAACTTCAAACAAAACTATCTATATGTTAAAATACTTCACCACAGCAGGAAATGCATGAATATTCAATTCAATTCAATTCAAGTTTATTTGTATAGCGCTTTTCATAAAACAAATCGTTGCAAAGCAGCTTTACAGGAAATTAAGTTTCTACAATATATTTATATATCGTAGAAACTTAATATATTTAACTTATGGTGAAATTTGGTAGTTCTGTATGTTGTCTGAGGGTAGGCATCATCTGAGGTCCTCTGAGGGGTTGGCATCATCTCTTCTCAGGTGTTCTGGATCCAGACTGAAGCTTGTGTAAATCCTAGTTACCATGGGATGTTAATCCCGTGGCAGAAACAGAGAAACAAATAGAGACATAATTAGCGTAGTTGCTGTTCCAACCAAGCAAAAATTATTTGTTCAATCCAAGCTAAAGAACAATAATGTGTGTTTGATCATATATAACTGAAGTACAAGATTATGAGATGCATTATGTGAATGCTTGGCTAAAGAGATGTGTCTTTAATCTAGATTTAAACAGAGAGAGTGTGTCTGAACCCTGAACGTTATCAGGAAGGCTATTCCAGGGTTTGGGAGCCAAATGTGAAAAGGCTCTAATAAACCAATGGACAGGAAAAACATGAAGATGCCACAGCCAATATAAGTGATAAGAGTCAAAGATTCCAGACGAGGTGTGATGTTTTCATCTGGCAGAGCCTGAGGGATCAGAGAAAACAACAAAACACAAATCAGCTGAAGGATTTTTAAAACCAGTAATGGTTAACAGATGAAAACTCAGTACAAGTAGTTGGTGTGATCATACTTGTTACGTAGCCGACGAGACGAGAGACGAGAGACGTGCGGATCCATGTGCAAGGCTTTATTGTGAAACATGGTCAAAACACAGGCAGGGTCGGACAATGGTAAACAGGTATAACACAGGCAAGACAAAGAGTAGTCCTAGGGCAAGCGTGGCTCTTCGATCGGCGAACAATATCCAACAGGGCAAGGCAGAGAGATAATCCAGGTACACGAGCGGTAGTCCAAGAGAGGTGCAAACACAGTCCGAAACGGCAAGGCAAGGGTTAATCCAAACAGACGATAAATCCAGGGCAGGCTGCTGACAGACGAGACGAGATAAACCAGGCAAGGATCAGGAAAACACAAGAAAACAGGCAAGGCAAGACTAGACTATGAACTAAGAACTAGAAACTAGAACTGGGAACTGGCTCCGTAGAGTAGCTATCACTAGGTGAGCGATAAGTGCTAGACAATACTCGGCCCTGACAGAGAGGAAGTCCATGGCTTATGTAAGATGTGTGATTGGCTGCAGCTGAGTGTAATGAGTGCAATGGATTGTGGGGACTGAAGTCTAGTGTAAGTGTAACAGTCTGTGCAGTGTGAGAGTTAATATGATAACAGAAAGGGCAGGCACAGGATTCGTAACAATACTAGACCAACGAACAGCCTTTGTAGTACTGTTAACACTAGTGGGGACAATAGGCTTGTGATCTGAGATAGCATGGTCATCTATTTCAAAACCACATACTGACAGGCTGTGTGAAAGCACTAAATTTGTTTTTTAGTTTTTAATTTTGTTTTTAATTTAATTTTGCTTTCTTCAGACAGAGCTAATAAATCTTTTTTCCTGTTTTTTTTTCCTATTACATTCTTGAGATAAAGTCCACTTTCATTTCATATGTAACCTTGGTTCCCTGAATAGGAAATGAGACGCTGCATGATGCTATGGGAAACACCTTCAGTGTGACGATTGTCTGAAGCCCTATACCCTCACACCAGTTCATTCTTTGGCCAGTTGTGCTTAGCACCACCACTGAGGAATACATCACTTATGCTCCATAAGTGCATGCTCTGGCCAGTCAGAGATTATGATTCCATGACGAAGGAAGCATTGGTGCAAAATGGGAGAATGGCCGGCTATGCAGCTTCTCTTTGCCTATTCAGGTAACCAAGGTTAAATACGTAAACGAGACGTTCCCTTTCATAGGCTCACTCAACGCTGTGTAATGATGCTACAGGAATGCAATACCATAGCGCCTTTGACTACATTGCAGAATTATCTGGGAGACTGAGAAAAGCAACAAGCTCAAACAGCCAAGAACTGGAAGCCAGGTGCCTTCCCCACCTCCAAACCATAAAATCTGATAAAGGTGTGTGGAGAGGACCACCCTGTCGCCACACAAATATCCATCAAGGAAGACTCTCTAAACATAGCCTGAGACTAAGCCATTCCTCTAGTAGAATGAGCATGCACACCTAGAGGTGAAGCCAAGCTGCACGCCTCATAGGCAGCAGAGATAGGATGAATCCCCAAATGAGAAATCCTCTGCTTTGTGACAACCACTCCCTTGTTTTGACCACCAAAGGATACAAACATCTGATCAGACTCACGCCATATGGTGAACATAAGCCTTCAGCACCCTCCATGGGCAGAGCATGTGAGGACGTGCATCATTCTCAGACTCCAAGCTAGGAGGGGAAAAAGCCTCTAACAGCACCTCCTGAGTGTCGAAGCAACTTTAACAACAGTTGCTCTTCGCCTGAACAGGGTCTTACAAAGCTGGTCTTTGGACCTAGCCTGTCCCGGTCTGCAGGTGACAAAGCACCCTACTGGGGGCCTGAGTAAGAGGTGAAATTGTCTCCTCAAAAAACCAAACGTCATTAATTCACACAAAACAGATGCCATGCAACAAAACAATAAACTTTCTAATCTGAGGAGAAGATCTACTATATGTTCAAGTGTCCCTTCACCCATCCTTAAGCCTCCCTCCTTCCCTCCTTCCCTCCTTCCCTCCTGGACATATGGCCCAGGTCACTGAAAGTTGACTTGCAAGTGTCAAGAACTCAAGTTACTACCGTTACATGTTGTGGTTTTTATATCTTAAAAATCTATGATTTTAAACTTTTCATGTTTAGTATCGTTCTAAAGGTCTCTGTGCGATTGATAAAATGGTCTCATTTTAACAGCAGTCACTTATATTATGGGAAAGATTGAAAATCTTTGAAGAATTCTGTTCTGCTGAGGAGGGGGTGTGTCTCCCTCAGCGTCTGTGAGAATGTTTTCCTATTTTCGGCCAGGTGCAACCCTGGGTCGTGAGATCCTAACAAACCAAAAGGCCTTTTAGGTTTTTAAGTCAGTTACCATTATTTATATAGCGCTTTTTACAATGCAAATTGTGTCAAAACAGTTTTACAGTATTAAACGGGGAAATAGTGTATTGAAATAGGGTGTCTTTGTCCACTGGCCAGACAAAACCAGCAGTTTAAATCTAGGCATTGTGCAGAGGACTCATCTGGTTCCTGTGGTCTTGTCCCAATGTCCTATAACTCATTATAGGTCGGGGAAGTGCATTTCTCCTGTCCACTCAGATGGAGAGAGCAACACAAATCACTCACAAGTCCGAGGCCGCTGTAGAAAGCACTTCATCATCATCTGGGCCGCAGCCAAAAGAGTTTGAATTATGAGCTTCTGGAGTGTGACGCAGATCGTTATCAGTATAAACCACCATACTCAAAAAGTGCTCTTTCACACAGTCTGGTTTGTTCGCTCTCCATAAGCTCCATTTCGTCATCATCACTCCAAGCGCCCAGCCCATGCAGCGCATCAGCAGCCGCAGAGCTAGTGCAACGGGCGTCGGATGAACACCCTTCTTTCTTCAGAAAGAAGGCGAGCCAGGAGTACAAAACTTTCAAATGCAAACCATCACAGTAGCGACAATCAGGCAGGCCGTTAAGCTTGACTTGAGCATTCTGGAGCATATTTAGTAATAGCAGAAACATTTTGAAGATGCTAATGAAAAAGTAACTTTCATTAGTGGATGTCCGACATGATTTAGATACAGAAAATGTCATGTTTTTTTACACTTTGTTGGTGTGTTTGTGCACCTTTCTGTTAAGGGACATTTGCTTTGATATTTCATGACCTAATGAATTTGTGTAAGTGTGACTAAAATGAATAAATAATTTTGGAGTCAGTCCATCATGATTAATAAAAATACATTTTATTTGCTCCATTAGAATCACATGAGAAATACTGCAAAATATAACAGAATCATAAGCAACATAAAACAATGATGGATTCACTGATTCTGACCATGTTTTTTTGTTTGTTTTTGTTTTTTTGTCTGTTGTGTTTCCAGTTACCAAATACAATGTTTAATATCCGTGTTTGTGTATTTTTGTGAGCTGCTTTATGAAATGTCCATGCAAATATCTGAATCCACAAATGTGTCAACATTACTGTCATCCTGTGTTGTTTGAGTCGCTCTGACACACACGGATGATTATAACACTTAATAAATCAGCAACAGTAATATTAGCTCATATCAGAGATTTGAACACACAGTTCAGTCCTTCTACAATAATATACATTTACAGTAACAATCAGCACAGATATATGTGATTTATTTTGAGTTATTTCAATAAATGGACATTTTTGGGTCATAATTTTATGTGCATGCATCATTTTAAACAGTTCAGTCTCGTTCATAAGTGAAATTTGTCTTTGTGTTGTTTTTGAGCTTGATTTTGGTAAACAATGCCTGTACAGATCAGTTTAAGAAATCAGTTTAAGAAAGTCTGAGACAAAGAAAGCCTTTTGTCTTAATTATCCTAGTTATGAATATTTTCCACAGCATTAATGCTGGATTAAGTGAAGTTTGTGGTGGAGTCAGTGATTTCTGGATCATTGTAGAAATTACCCACAACATCACTGCGAATGTGGTAGTAATACAGGAAGAGGAAAATCCCTGAAAAAAAAAAAAAAAATTAAAAAAAGATCAAAGAAACTTATTTCAACTAATTCAGATACATTTCAGATATGATTAAAGTCATTTGCATGACTTAAACTGTGACTAAAAATAATCAAACTTTTGGTCAAATGAATCGTTTATCTCCCTTTAAGACCAATTACAATCAATAAAACAATTGAATAAAAAATGTAATAACTGTCACGAATCTGGTTCATGAACTTCCCTCCAATTGCCACCAGAGGTCGCCCCTCCATCATATTGACTCTCACACCACACAGACTGTTACACGTCACTCTGGACTGCATTCCCCATCATCCATTGCACTAATTACACACAGCTGTAACCAATCACACACACTATATAACACCCACTCAGTTCCTGCTCAGATTGCCGAGTATTGTTCTGCGTGTTTCACTCTCTTAGTGATAGCTGCTTTACAGAGCCATTTCATGTTTCCCTAGTTTAGTTTAACTTTGTTCATAGTCTGCTCTCCAGTGTTCTGATCTTCGCCTGTTTACCTCGAATTACCCTTTCTTCTGCCGTTCGGACTCTGGTTGCTCCTGCCCGGACTATTACTGTTGGCCCGGATCACCTCTCTTTGTTTTGCCCCCTGGATCCCGTTCGCCGCCAATCGACCCCGTCTGTTCACTGGACTATTCTTGTGTCTAACCCGTGCCATACCCGTTTGCTGTTGTTCAACCCTGCCTGTGATTTTGACCATGTCTCTGTCTAATAAAGCTTGCAAATGGATCCACATGTCTCTCGTCTCATTCGCCCCGTTACAGAAACATTTTATTAGAAATAAAGTATGCGAAAATATATAGAACAATTAATTATAATAATTTAAAATAATATTTTTTTATTTAAAATAAGATTTTTTTATCATTAATGAATTAATTCTAATAATTTAATTAAATCTGTAGGAAAAATAGAAGTATTCTAAACCAAATGTGCTGATGCATGTGATTGTCTCTCACCCTGAAACAGGTTCAACACAGTGAATATGTAATATGATTGAATGAGCATCTGTCCATAACTGAAGAATGCCACAGACCACGTCAGACCGAAGAACAGGAACAAACTCAACACCATCATAGCTGCTTTCTGAACATCTTTCTCTTGCCGCCAACTGCTTTTATGTTTCTGGCCTGAACAACCTTAGTGACGATCACAATGAAGATGAAAACTAAAGCATAGTAGCCGATGTTCACTATGTAGTGAATATAAAAATTTGAAATCCAGCACCTGTAATTAAACAGAATGAAATATTATGTAGAAGAAAATCAGTAGACGTTCATAACTTTATGCATTTGTAACATCAGAACAACTTACATTTGTGTGATTTTCTCAGATGTTGTGTTTAGGATCACTGATTTATATTCTCCTACAGAAACAATAACTACGTCTATTGGAGCTGGAGACACTGAAAACACAGATATATATAATGTTTGTTACTGAAAAATGCTTATTTCAGGTAGTTGCCAAAGCAATATTTCCAATTTTCATTTAGTTTAATTTCTACATTTATACTTAAATAACAGAAACTAAAAAATGTATAAAAATAATTTATACATATTTACAAATAATAGTAATAATAAAAATAATGTGTATAAAAATACTGAAGCTTACCATAGAATTACTAAAATTTTAAAATTTAAATTAAAACAAAAAATAACAACACAACTGATTCAAAATATTGATAAAAACTAATAGTATCTTGATGATACTAAAATAATAGTTCAGATGCTCTTAAAGGAACAGCTCAAAAAAGGACAAAAACACTATAAAATTATCATGACAGTAATTCATTTGACTTTTGTACCATTTTTTTTTCTGAGTGTAACTCACCCCAGCCCGGCACAGTGAGCTTCCTCATGTAGTTTGTGATGGTGACGTTCTGTCTGATGAGCCATAAGTACATATGAAGAGCTTGAATGAAGAACCAGGTGAATGAGGCCAGCATGGAGTAATGCAGGAGCAGCGCTATGAAGACGCACGCAGCGTTGTCTTCTGTGTTAGCGATGCTCTCGTTTGACAAAAACGAGGCATTCAGTAGAAACAAAGCCACAAACATGTTCATCAAGATCTTCGTGGCCTGATTTGATTTGGCTTTCCTATTAAAACATAAAACAACTGCTTTTGTAACATGAACTTTTATAATTTAGAGTTTTGATCTCATCACTTGAAACATGTTTTACATGAAAATACTTTCAGTCTTTCTACTTTAAAATTACAAGTTTAATTCAATGTGTTTCTTGCTCTTTTTTTTTCTTTTTTGTAATTATTTGTGAAATTTACTAGCATTTTCTGAGTAAAAATTCTTTCTTGGTTTAGTATAAGTGATTATTGATTACTAAACAGCACAAACTATATAATATACTTTAAGATACTGTACCGTAGCAGGAAATGAATAAATAAAGCGACAGCCAGAAAAAATATGGAGATGCCACAGCCGATAGAAGAGATGAAAGTCAGTGATTCTAGATGTTGTGCTGTGACTTTTGCATCTGACTGAGGGTGAGGGTTCTGATAAAAGACAACAAAACACAGATGAGCGGGAGGATTTTTAAAACCATTTGTTGCTTGTTAGCAAGAATCAGATCTTAGCAAGTTTTAAATGCATGTATTTGTTTATTTTGTCATCTTTTACATGTTTATAGGCATGTAGACATGGACTAAAAGACTCCAATATTGATTTAATGGGATCTTTAAATGAAACATGAATGATGAAAGCATAAGTTCTTCTTCTCTGAAAAGCTTCTCACCATCAGCACTGAAAAGAACGTCAGATGTGAGCAGGAGCACTTTATGGTGTTGTTGTTGATTGTTTCTGTCTCACAGCCGAACGTTGTCCAATTAAGCTCTCCTTCAAAGAAAAGAGAACTAATTATAATTATATAAAATAAACTGGGTTTGTTGATAGGAACGGATCAATACAGTCATACATGAATTTACCTTTTTCATCCCAAGAAACGCAGGATGCCTCACCACCCTGTAAGAACACGCTTGATATTTTATTTTCATATTGTCTGGTCATTATAACAAAGTAAGTTCAACAAAACCTTCATTACCGTGTTATTCTTTTTAATGAATATGTCAATATTGTTGGTAAGGTGAGAGATTTTGGCCCCCATCATTATTCCATAACTATCATTGTTCAAAACAATGTGAGTTTCAGTTTCATTCTAAATGAGAAACCATATAACAATACAGCAATCAAATATAAATGTTTGTGAACACAACAGATCAAGAAACATTTTCAAAAGTAGAATTTTTGAAGAAGATTGGAAACCTTGTTTCCCATGTTTAGGAAGCGTAAAACTCCAACAAATGCACTTCCATTGTTTTCCTGTCTTGATTTATCAAAGGCCTCACTGGGGATCTTTATACACCAGGGAAAACCTGTCTTCAGGTTGCTCTCAACAACCTGCGAAAAGAACAAATGGCATTAATAAATGTCAGTTCTTCCCCAGAGAGACATGTTTTAATGCTTCTCAGGCCTTACGTTTATCATGTTCTGATTTGAAGAGTAGCATAGGTTGATGTCTTTGGTTTCTGTGTTCTTGGGTTGTCTTAGAAGAACACCAATAACATCCCCAATGACAATCGCCGCATTGGTTTTATTGCTTTTTTCCATCAGCTCCACCAGCGACTCTAATTTGTTCAAGGTTTTTCTGTAAAATGCATTGAATCACTTGGTATTCTGTAACTAATTTTTAGATTTGAAATCTACTGGTAACCGCACACTTACACTGCCTTTTGGGGCTCAACTTTATCTGTGTCATTCTGGCCAGCTGGTAGATTGAAAGTCATCTCAGGCGGTGGGACAGTTGATTCGGGAGTTGTCCTATCTGGCACGAAACTGGTAGTTGGTTTGTTAGTTGTCGTATGTGATGTGAAACTGGTAGTTGGATTGTGAGTTGTCGTTTGTGATGTGAAACTTGTAGTTGGATTGTGAATTGTCGTATGTGATGTGAAACTTGTAGTTGGCTCAGGAGTTGTCATATGCAATATGAAACTTGTAGTTGGATTGTGAGTTGTCGTATGTGATGTGAAACTTGTAGTTGGATTGTGAGTTGTCGTATGTGATGTGAAACTCGTAGTTGGATTGTGAGTTGTCGTATGTGATATGAAACTTATAGTTGGATTGTGAGTTGTCATGTGTGATGTGAAACTTGTAGTTGGATTGTGAGTTGTCGTATGTGATGTGAAACTTGTAGTTGGATTGTGAGTTGTCGTATGTGATGTGAAACTCGTAGTTGGATTGTGAGTTGTCGTATGTGATGTGAAACTTGTAGTTGGATTGTGAGTTGTCATGTGTGATGTGAAACTTGTAGTTGGATTGTGAATTGTCATATGCAATATGAAACTTGTAGTTGGATTGTGAGTTGTCGTATGTGATGTGAAACTTGTAGTTGGATTGTGAGTTGTCGTATGTGATGTGAAACTTGTAGTTGGATTATGAGTTGTCGTGTGTGATGTGAAACTGGTAGTTGGATTGTGAGTTGTCGTATGTGATGTGAAACTTGTAGTTGGCTCTGGAGTTGTCATATGCAACGTGAAACTGGTAGTTGGATTGTGAGTTGTCGTATGTGATGTGAAACTTGTAGTTGGATTGTGAGTTGTTGTATGTGATGTGAAACTGGTAGTTGGCTCTGGAGTTGTCATATGCAATGTGAAACTTGTAGTTGGATTATGAGTTGTCATATGTGGAGTGAAACTAGTTGGCTCTGGAGTTGTCGTATGTGATATGAAAATGGTAGTTGAATTGTGAGATGTGGTGTGTGACAGTGGAGTAATGGTGGTTGATCTTCCATCAATGCAAGCCACACAAATCCATTCACTCTCATTTAAATGCAGAATGTATCTGTATCTGCTTCCTTCTTTCCCTTCTATAGAGAAAGTAAATAATGAACAAAATTTATTGTAATTAACAACTGAAACATTCTTAAAGATTAAAGTGCTCTAAAGTATGTTGGCTATTTATAAACCAAGAAACACTGTTCACATATTTATTACTGACAGTCCAGTCATGTTGATTTTGTCATGCTTTCAATAACTGTTAATTTAAAGCACTAAACAGTTTCAACTTATCATGAATTAGTCAGCATGCTTTTCAAAGCAAGTGCATTTAATGTTAAAGGGCTAATATTACCAAACAAAAAAAATTAGTGATATTTCACTAGAGGAAATAAAAAATCCCTTCTAATCAATGAAATAATTGAATAAAAAAATAAATTACTTTAAAAAAAATTATTAAATTAAATATATATATATATATATATATATATATATATTTAAAATCAGTTATGCGTTCATTCAAATAATTTAATTAAAACTGTAGGAAAAAAAGAAGCATTCTACTAAGCCAAATGTATTGATGCATGTGATTGTTTCTCACCTTGTAATGAGTTCAACACAGTGAATATGTAATATGAGGGAATGAGCATCGGTCCATAACTGAAGAACGCCACAGACCACGTCAGACCGAAGAGCAGGAACAAACTCAACACCATCATCAGCTGCTTTCTGAACGTCTTTCTCTTGCCATCAACTGCTTTCATGTTTCTGGCCTGAACAACATTAGTGACGATCATGATGAAGATGAAAACTAAAGCATAGTAGCTAATGTTCACTGTGTAGTAGTGAATGTAAAGATCTATAATCCAGCACCTGTAATTAAAGAGAATGGAATAAAAAAGACAATCAGAAGACGTTTATAAATTAATGCATTTGTGACATTAGGACAACTTACATTTGTGTGATTTTTCCAGATGTCTCGTTTAGGATCACTGCTTCATATCCTCCTACAGAAACGATAACTACGACTATTGGAGCCGGACTCACTGAAAACACACAGAGACCAGGGTTATGATGGTTAAAAACTAAACCTAAATCCACTAAAAAAGTTAACTACTTAACTGAAAAGTACTTATTTCATTTAGTTGCCAAAGCAACATTTTCCACTTTTATTCAATTTACTAATAACAATAACAAAAATAATGACATTATTTAAATAACAACATCAAAAAGATTCAAAATATTAATAAAAACTAGCAGTGTTTCAGTGCTTAGTGATACTAAAATCAGATGATCTTAAAGGAACAGCTCAAGAAAAGGACAAAACCACAGCTATATCACCCTGTAGCCCAAGACTGGTTGCCCACTGAAGCTAAGCAGGGTTGAGCTGGTCAGTAGCTGGACGGGAGACTCCTGGGAAAACAGGTTGCTGCTGGAAGAGGTGTTAGTGAGGCCAGCAGGGGGTGCTCACCCTGTGGTCTGTGTGTGTCCTAATGCCCCAGTATAGTGACAGGAACTATATACTGTAAAAAGCACTGTTCTTTGGATGAGATGTTAAACTGAGCTCCTGACTCTCTGTGGTCATTAAAAATCCAATGGCACTTCTCGTAAAGAGTAGGGGATTATCCCCGGTGTCCTGGCCAAATTCCTTCCACTGGCTTTGTCAATCACAGCCTCCTAATAATCTCCTAACCCTTTCAAAAGGTACACTTTTGTACCTTATTTACCCCTAAAGGGTGCATACTAGTGCCTAAATTGTAGCCTATGTATTGTTACCTTTTGAAAAGTACTGCCCCAGTGACAGCTTTTGTACCATTTCTTTCTGAGAGTGTATAACTCACCCCAGCCCAACACGGTGATCTTCCTCATGTAGTTTGTGATGGTGACGATCTGTCTGATGAGCCATAAGTACATATGAAGAGCTTGAATGAAGAACCAGGTGAATGAGGCCAGCATGGAGTAATGCAAATATTAGGCTATAGAATTTATGTATTTGTATTTATACCAAATGTATTTAGGCTACTGTTTTTCATGCAAATATTATAGAACCCATATAGTTACATTTTACCGTGGTAGCGAGGTGCTATGTGTGGGTTTACCTTTGTTTGTTATGATCTAATTGTGTGATACTATAGATGACCAATGGTTAATTTTAATAAAAGTCCTTATTCAAATAGTCAGAATATTTCAATTTCAATATCCTATAGATATGAGGTTTTCACAGATGTTACTTTTTTTGTTAATGAACATAAATTTACATCTGCATCTTGCCATCAAAGTCAGGGAACACAAACCTGTTTCATGATTTGAAACAATGTCATCTATTAGAACATGCCAAAACAAAGAAATTAATTTCTCTATTTAGATATTTTAAGGGAAAAAGACTGAAAAGGATTTTACTTAAGTAAACTCATAATTTAGAAAAGAAAAGAAGAAAGTGACGTGTGGCCAAGTATGGTGACCCATACTCGGAATTTGTGTTCTGCAATTAACCCATCCAAAGTGAACACACACACCGTGAACATACACCCGGAGCAGTGGGCAGCCATTTATGCTGCGGCGCCCGGGGAGCAGTTGGGGGTTCAGTGCCTTGCTCAAGGGCACCTCAGTCATGGTATTGAGGGTGGAGAGAGCGCTGTACACTCACTCCCCCCACTTACAATTCCTGCCGGCCCGAGACTCGAAACCGCAACCTTTAGGTTACGAGTCCAACTCTCTAACCATTAGGCCACGACTTCCCCCTTAATGTAGAAAAATATTATATTATGATCAATCTTTTGGATATAGTAATTCAGATTTGTGAAATGTTCACCTGTCTAGTTTTAACTGTCTGGTTCCTACAACTTTCACTCAGGAGAAGAAATCTGCCTTTCAGCTTGAAAGAAACAAAGATTTATCATGATAATGATCAATACTGACTGATATGAAAGATTGTATTGTGATAATTTTTGGGCCATATCGCTCAGCCCTAAATGAAAGTACCTTTGCCATCCCAAGAAATGCAGGATGCCTTACTGTCCTGAAAGAACACGTTTATTTTTTATTTTGTTTTCACAATGTCTGGTCATAGATAAATCTTATCTTACCTGTCTGTGGAATTCTGGTGCTGATGCTAAAAAAGAACTAAAAAAACCTCACAATCTTCAACATTAACACTCTATTGTAGGAAGACACGCACCTGATGAATTCAGAACTGATGGCAGACAATTATCATTTGTCAATAACCACAGTTTTATTCAACTTCAACCAGGTCATTCATTCTGATTTCATAATTCTCCTGTTTCGAATTGACTTGGATTATCAGTTTTTCTGAGCAGGCTGCACAAACACAACATTATTAAACTATTAGATAATGGTGTATGACATGATATAACACTCTACATTAGATATTAATTTGATAAATGCATTTTTTAAAGCAACATACTTATCTGGCATGTAGAACAACAGATGATCGTCAGCCACAGCAAATTCAGCTTTTGTCCAGACATAATTCCCAGAGATAGCAGCCTGATAGAGACACACATTATATCTTGTTTTCTACAGGCTTTAGAATTATTTATATATATATATATATATATAATTTTCTAACATTCTTGAGCTAAATTCCACAGTCCAAGAGTTGAAAGAGTTTGATCTGTCCACATATGAAGCTGTTGGATTATGAGCCGCAGCATACAATCATGACATACAGTTCATATGAAAACATGTAAATCATGTTTATTTGGGCTTTGACTGAGAACTGCAGTATCTGGTTACATTCAAGTAAAGATTATCAAGTCAAAAATTTATATTTAATAAAAGTAGCAACAGAATGCCAATGACAGCATAACCCTTATTAGAGGCTATTTAGATTAATTTGCAATATTTATCAGATTTTCATATAGAAAATGCCAAGTTTGAACATTTTTCATAGAAACAATGAACTAGTAACTTTCTTTACAATTAAAGGCACTTGCTTTGTTATTTTGTCATCTAATGAACAACATTCACATATTTACAAGTTTGACTGAAGTGAATAAATAATTTTGGAGCCACTGAAAGTCCATCATGATGAACAATGACATTTTATTAGCTTCATTACAGTCATTCAGAGATAACAGCATCTGTAGTTGTAAACCACATTAAATAATGCAAAAAACATTAGTTGATTCTGACAGTGTTTTTGTATTTTGTGTTTTCATATACCCAGTATGTATCATATATCAATATATATCAAATGACAATGCAAATATATGAATTCAAAGGCGTGTGGACATTACTTTCACTCTGAAGATGTGAATTTGTTTAGTAAAAGATGTCCAGTGTTGTTTGAGTTGCTCTGACAGGCACATGATCACATATCGTGGACAGAATGATGATTATAACGCTCAATAAATCGAACATCAGTTATATCAGGTCATATAATGTTCAGTTCTTCTACAATTATAGACTGTTTCAGTAATGATTTTTCAATGATTTGTTTTTAGTTATTTCACTAAAAGTGACCCTATTTAGGGTCATAATTTTATGTGCATGCATCATTTTAAACAGTTCTTTCTTGTTCATAAGTAACTTTTGTCTTTGTGTTGTTTTTGAACTTGATTATGGTAAGAATACAAAGTTTCCCCTTAAACAATGACTGTACAGATCAGTTTAAGCAATCAGTCTATGAAAGTCTAGACAAAAAAAGCCTTCTGTCTTAATTATGCTAGTTATACTATAAATATTTTCCACAGCATTAATGCTGGATTAAGCAGTGGATGTGGTGGAGTCGGTGCTTTCTGGATCATCTGAGAAATGACCCGCGACATCATTGTGAATGTGGTAGTAATACAAGAAGAGGAAAAACCCTAAAAAAAGATCAGAGAAACTTATTTCAACTAATTCAAATACATTTCAGATATAAAGTCATTTGCATAATTTGTAATCTGAGAACTGTGAACAAATATAATCAAATGGTGAAATGATCAATAAATAGTTAAATAGAATAATTCAATTAAAAAACACTAATAATAATAATTAAAAATAATTTAACTGAATTAATTAATTAAATCAAATAATTAGCTAAAATATATATAGGAAGAATAGAGGCATTCTATCAAATGCACTGCTGCATGTGATTGTTTCTCACCCTGTAATGAGTTCAACACAGTGAATATGTAATATGAGGGAATGAGCATCGGTCCATAACTGAAGAACGCCACAGACCACGTCAGACCGAAGAGCAGGAACAAACTCAACACCATCATCAGCTGCTTTCTGAACGTCTTTCTCTTGCCATCAACTGGTTTCATGTTTCTGGCCTGAATGACCTTAGTGACGATCATGATGAAGATTCCTGTCGTGAAGACGAAAACTAAAGCATAGTAGCCAATATTTACTATGTAATGAATGTAAAGATCTGAAATCCAGCACCTGTAATTAAAGAGAAAATGAAATATTACTTAGAAGACAATCAGTAGACGTTCATAATTTTATGAATTTGTGCCATCAGAACAACTTACATTCGTGTGATTTTTCCAGACGTTGTGTTTAGGATCACTGCTTTATATCCTCCTACAGAAGCGATAACTACGACTATTGGAGCCGGACACGCTAAAAACACAAGGAAACTACAAAAGCTATAGTTATACTGTAAATACAACTGTTTTTTTTTTTTTTTTCTCTCAGATACACAATTTGTTTCTTAATGCCCAAAGTAAAGTTATAGTGTCAATTTAATAATCATTTGTAAACACAGACAGTCAACATACTCAGTTATTGCATTAAAAGCATTAAAGTGCATTAAAATTGTCTAATGCACACCAATCTGTCTAATGGACTTGAGCTACGATGAACTAACAACAAACAGTTGTATTTTTTTTTTTATTAATTATCATTAACAAATATTAGTAAATACTGTAACAAATTTATTGCTCATTGTTAGTTAAAGCATGAACTAATGGGACCTTATTGTAAAGTTTTGACTAGCTGGTGGTAAACAGATTTATTTCAAAAAGGCAACATTATAATAGTTGTTTTGTTGCTCTAACTCACCCCAGCCCAACACGATGATCTTCCTCATGTAGTTTGTGATGGTGACGTTCTGTCTGAGGAGCCATAAGTACATATGAAGAGCTTGAATGAAGAACCAGGTGAATGAGGCCAGCATGGAGTAATGCAGGAGCAGCGCTATGAAGACGCACGCAGCGTTGTCTTGTGTGTTAGCGACGCTCTCGTTTGACAAAAACGAGGCATTCAGTAGAAATAAAGCCATAAACATGTTCATCAAGATCTTCGTGGCCTGATTTGATTTGGCTTTCCTATTAAAACACAAAAACAACTGTTCTTGTAACCTGAACTTTAATATTTTTGAGCTTTGATTTCAAGTTTAATTCAATGTTTTACTTGCTTTTTCTTTGTAATTATTTGTGAAATTTACAAATGCAAGTTAACTTAAAAATTACTAGCAAGTTAAAATTGTTTCTTAGTTTAGTATTAGGGATTATTGATTACTAAACAGCACTAACTATATGATATACTTTAAGATACTCTACCGTAGCAGGAAATGCATGAATAAAGCAATGGCCATAAAAAACATGGAGATGCCGCAGCCGATAGAAGAAATTAAGGTCAATGATTCCAGATGCGGTGCTGTGACGCTTGCATCTGACAAAAACTGAAAGATCAGAGAAAACAGAATGAAACAGATCAGCTGAAGGATTTTTAAAACCATTTGTTATTAGCAAGAATCAGGTCTTGTTAGCAAATTTTAAATGCTTATAATTTTTCATCTTTTACGAGTTTACTATCATGTAGCAGGGACTAAAACACTGATATTGATTTAGTGGAATCTTTAATTGAAACATGAATTATGAAAGCGTAAGTTCTTCTTCTCTGAGAAGCTTCTCACCATCAGCACTGCAAAGAACGTCAGATGTGAGCAGGAGCACTTTATGGTGTTGTTGTTGATTTCTGTCTCACAGCCGAACTTTGTCCAATTAAGTTCTCCTTCAAAGAAAAGAGAGCAATGAATGAAATTGATCAAAAAAATAAATAAATTAAAAAAAACCTGAATAAACTGGGTTTGTTGATTGAAATCAGTACAATCATAAATGTATTTACCTTTGCCATCCCAAGAAACGCAGGACACATTACCGTTCTGAAAGAACACGTTTATTTTCATTTTGCTTTCACATTGTCTGGTCATTATAACAAAATAAGTTCTGCAACAAAACCTTCATTACCTTATTGTTACGTGTAAAGGACATGTCAATGTTGTCGGTAAGGTTGGAGATTTTTGCCCTCATAGTTATTCCATAAACTTCATTGTTCAAAACAGTGTGAATATTGGTTTCATTCTAAATCAGAAGAGAGCGATCATAAATCAAATATAAGTGTGAATATAATTGATCAGAAACATTTGTCAAAAAGTAGACACTTTCAAGAGTCTTTCCATACAAGACTTAAAGGGGTCATATGATGCGATTTCAAGTTTTCCTTTCTCTTTGGAGTGTTACAAACTGTTTGTGAATAGTTAAGATCCCTGAAGTTGCAAAGACTAAAGTCTCAAAACCAAAGAGATATTCTTTATAAAAGTTAAGACTCGACCACGCCCCCTAAAACGGCTCATTTAAACACGCCCCCACATGTCTACATTATGGTGTGGGGAGGTTTGCAAAACACCGCCCAAATGTATACACAAAGAAAGGGGGCGTGATTTTTATTCTCGCTGTAGTATTGTCAAGTCAAGTCACCTTTATTTATATAGTGCTTTTAACACTACAGATTGTGTCAAAGCAACTTTCCAATATCAAAATAGGAAAATAGTGTGCCAATAATGTAAAATGACAAGATTAAACACTCAATTTTCAGTTAAAGGCATTTCATTATTGAATTCAGCGATGTCATCATCCAGCTTAGTTCAGTTTAAATAGTATCTGTGCAATCAAGTCGATGATATCGCTGGAAATTAAGTGTCCCCAACTAAGCAAGCCAGAGGCGAAAGCAGCAAGGAACCAAAACTCCATCAGTGACAGAATGGAGAAAAAAACCTTGGGAGAAACCAGGCTCAGTCGGGGGCCAGTTATCCTCTGGCCAGACGAACCAGCAGTTCAGTTGTTGCTGCCGCCGGCGCCATGTCCTGGAGATGCTGTGTTTCGTTGTGAAAGCGAAACTACTTTGTTTAGGCTTCCAAAAGAGGACACAAGTAGAAATCAGTGGTTAAGTTGTGTTTACAACACTGTTCCAGAACAGTTCAACCCAAATATTAGAGAGTGTGCAGCGCATTTTATGGAGGACTATTTCCTGAACCTGGGAGTAGTTTCTATAAAGTGTAGTAATTCCAACTTTGCAAGGACAGTCTGGCACTTTTGACTCACAGCCTGTAAGTATGTTTTCATATTTAAAGAATTTGCCACTGACTATTCAAACGCGAGTTTTAAGCTGTGCAGAGTAGCTGTTGTTGTTTGTCGTTTCTCCGATCACAAATGCAGACATGGTAATGTTTACGTGGCACGATGCAACACGATGCGTAAAAAGACAGTATAAATCATTATAATCAGTAAATATGTCCCCACTGGATGGAACAAATGTCTCGTTTGTAATGGGTTTTATTGTTTTTGTGTCGTCGCGCTGGGACACGGCATCACAATACGGTAAGGGGCGTAACATTTCCGTCTCATGCTTGAGGTATTCGGCCAATCACAACACACCGGATAGCTGGCCAATCAGAGCACGCCTCGCTTCTCAGAACGATGAGCTTTGTAACAATTGGCGCGTTTCAGAAAGGCGGGGTATAGAGGAGCAACAATAATGTACAGTATGTGGAAAATAATGTTTTTTTGAACCTTAAACCGCATAAACACCAACTGCATTACACCAAAAACAATTGCATTACACCAAATACACAAAATAATGTTCTTTTTAGCAACGTCATATGACCCCTTTAAAAGTTAAAATTCATAGAAGCAAGGTTGGGCGATAAAACAATAACACTAATTACCACAAAGTATTTTGCCCTGGATAAATCGACAACACGTTTGATAAATGTTCAGTGTAATGTTTATGCACTAGAAGCGGAACAAAACACGACAAACACTGTGCCATGAACATTCCCATTTTGGGGGCGTTCACACAGAATACTAAAAACGCTAAACGCAGCGCTCAGGAATGGTTTTTAAAAAAACGCAGCACAGAATGCAAGGATCGTGAGATGCACTTTTGAGATGTGATGCATATATTCACTGAGAGATATTTCTCTTAAGGCTCTTTTTGTAAGAATTAGAACAGCCAGTCTGGGGTCTTCTGATTGGTCCACTGTTTTAGAACTGACATTGATGAGAGGAGCTGTGTATAAAAGTTGAAATTCCTTTAACTTGACATGGTGTCATGACCCTCAATATGCGAGACACAAGACATGAGTCCAACGGTCATACATGTCTGGTGCATTTCCATAAAAAACAATGGAAAAGTAGTGCATTGGAATAGAAAAATGTGTTTTGTGTGAATGGCCACTTAGAATGCTTTTACGTGGATTTAATATAGTAATGCGAACTGCACCATAGTATTGTGGCAGAAATAAGAATATTTACATTTACATTTACATTTAGCAGACACTTTTATCCAAAGCGACTTAGCATTCAAGTTACAGTTTTTATATTTGATCAACTCAGAATATACACTGCTGTTCAAAAGTTTGGGATCAATAAGTTTATTAATATTTTTTACTCTCTTTTGCTCTTCAAGGCTGTATTAATTTGTTAAAAAATACAGAAAAAAACAGTAATATTGTGAAATATTATTGCAATTTCTAATATTGGATTCATATTTTAATATACTTTAAAATATCATTTATTTCTGTGATGCAGCGCTGAATTTTCATCAGCCATTACTCCAGTCTTTAGTGTCACATAATCCTTCAGAAATCATTTTAATATGCTTAATATTTTTGGAACCTGTGATACTTTTTTCTTTGATTCTTTGAAGTCTTTACTATCACTTTTTATCCATTTAACACATCCTTTCTGAATAAAAGTATTAATTTCTTTAAAAACCCCAAACTTTATAATAGTAGTGTATATTGTAACACAACATTTCTATTTTAAATTAACACTGTTCTTTTTAACTTTTTATTCATCAAAGAATCCTGAGGAAAGTATCACAGGTCCCAAAAAATATAAAGCAGCGCAACTGTTTCCAACATTGGTTATAAATCAGCATATTAGAATGATTTCTAAAGGATCATGAGACACTGAAGACTGGAGTAATGTGGAATGCAGCCCTTTGGGGTGTCAAAATATTATGATTTATTAAATGAATTATTAAAATTATCCTGAACAGCCCTCAAAATTACACAAAAAATTAAAATGTCGTTAACTGCATGAAATGTAACTAAATGTATTAAAATAATTTCAGTTACTGCATCAAATATAAATCCACAGCATAACGCAAGACCGTCAAACTGCCAAAACATTTCATTGCGATTTACATTAGGAACAGTTGTGCAGTGCATTGAAAGTTGAAGCGTGCAGGGACAATGGGCAAAGAAATGTTACAGATGGCTTTATTCCATCCACATGCACTGAAACATAAGCAGTTCTGCGAGTTCACATTCTTCCACCAATGTAGGGAACTGTCTGTGTTAGTGTGTGCACAAGAATAAAATGAATGTTATGCCGGCTTATCCAATTTTATCCTGCAGTGTTAATGACAGATCATGTCAGATAAAAGGGAAGCAAAACATTCTGCATGTGATATTTAATGTTGTGTCCGCTGACTGTTGTGACAGCTTCTAGTTTAATTCACTTTCATGTTCTATATAGGCTGTTTCACATTTATTTTCATGCACCACTTACTGTGCCTATATTAGACTTTTTTCTTGGCAATTGTCAGTCTTTAAATCATTAAATCTGTCATTGATGGAAAAAAATGTTTGCTTTATAGTAGCACTTGAAACAGTATAGAAAGAACCCAAAGTTCTTTCCTTCAAAGTTTCGTACTGTGCATGTCTGCGTGGTGGCACAACTGGTAAAGCAAGTGCACTTCCGTGGCAGCGACCTGGGTTCGATTTCAGTCCGTAGTGATTCCTACATTCCATGTTCAAATGTCTGTGCCCACTGTGCCACTGATATTCTCTAGAAGAGTGAATTAGGTGGTATGGTGGGGGTGTTAGTAAAAGGTGAACTCTTAAACTGTGTTGTTATTTATAAAGATTAATTTATTGCATTAGAAGCACACACTAATGGTGTCATTAACACAGTTCAAGTTTACTTGGAATGCCATTGCAATGTTTTTTTAAGGAACGTGAGGAAAAATTCCAGCACTACTTGTGATAAGGAGATATTTATTGTAACAGTACTAACGCGTTTCGGCCTAAGAGCCTTCCTCAGGGTATTATACACACAATCTATACAAGCATTTAAAAGGCACATCTCCATATAGGACTGCACATTTACAAATTAGCAACAGCTGACAAGCTTAACTCAAGTCAACACACTAATTAATAGGAATTAACTATCCACAGGAATTAATGTTTTTTTTTAAGTCACTAAAATAATAGGATAGTATGACCTCGGTTTGTTATTAGTATAATACTAATGTATGTTCAACACTCTGACAGTGTAATTGAATTGCAATTGTAATGTCACCAAAATACATTTGAAGTTTATGCTTAGTAAATTCTGCATTTCAAAATTTAAATACAAGAGTGGATATTTAAAGTGTATCTAAGTATACTTGGAATAGTTCCACTTCAGCACAAACAAGTATATTTAATACAAATTTAGTTGAACTTCAGCACTGCTTTTGCACAACTAAAATACATTTAGAACAAAATTAGTTGTTCCAATTTAACAGACTTTAAATATGCCAATTTACAGTGCACCACAAATACATATAGTTATACTAAAGTACATATGAATAAATTGTGCTTAACTACACTATTTTTTCACTAGGGTTGTCAATGAAAAAAGGCCTAAAATGTTTTACTTATGTTAATTCTACTTATGTTTACTCATGCATATTTTGACATTTATTGTGATAATTATTAATATAGACTGATATGAAAAAATGATTGTGACAATTTTTGGCTATATTGCTCAGCCCTACATAGAATCATACAGTACCTTGTTTCCTATGTTTCTGAACCGTAGAACTCCAACAAATGCACTTCCATTGTTTTCAAGACGTGATTTATCAAAAGCCTCCTTAGAAATCTTTATAGTCCAGGAACAGTTTGTATTTTGGACACTTTGACTCTTAATAACCTGTGAAAATAAGAATTGCCATAATAACTGAGGAATCATACCCTGTTTTAATGCATCTCTGGTTTATCAGGTTTTATCAAGTTTACCATGGCATGATTTGAAGAGTAGCATATGTTGATGTCTTTGGTTTCTGTGTTCTTGGCTTGTACATGAAGAAGACCAATAATATCCCCCATGACAATCGCTGCATTGCTATTATTGCTTTTTTCCATCTCTTCCATCTTAGATTCCAGATTGTCCAAGGCTTTTCTGTAAAATGGATTGAATCACATGATATTCTGTAATGGATTTTAGACTTTATATCGACTAGTAACTGCACACTTACAAGGCCTTTGAGGGATCAGTATATCCATGAGTAGTCATATCTGACATCAAACTGGTAGCTGGATTGTGAGTTGTCTTATGTGATATAAAACTTATAGTTGCCTTGGGAGTTGTGGTATGTGAAGTGAAACTTGTTGTTGGCTCAGCTGTTGTTGTTTGTGATGTGAAAATTATAGTTGGATTGTGAATTGTCGTGTGAGATGTAAGACTTGTAGTTGGCTCAGTTGTCGTTGTATATAATGTGAAACTAGCAGATAAATTGTTATTTGTCGTATGCAATGTAAAACTCGCAGTTGGCTCTAGACTTGTCATTTGTGATGTGAGACTGGTAGTTGGCTCAGGAGTTGTATGTGATGTAAAACTTGTAATTGGCTTAAAAGTTGTCATATGTGACGTGAAACTGGTAGCTGGCTCGGGAATTGTTGTATGTGATGTGAAACTTGTAGTTTGCTCAGTTGTCGTCGTATATGATGTTAAACTTGTAATTCTGTTATGAGTTGTCGTATGTGAGGTAAAACTTGTAGTTGGCTTGGAAGTTGTCGTATGTGATGTGGAACTTGTAGTTGGATTATGATTTGTTGTATGTGATGTGAAACTTGTAGTTGGCTCGAGACTTGATGTATGTGATGTGAAACTTCTTGTTGCCTCGGAAGTTGTCGTATGTGACTTGAAACTTGTAGTTGGATTGTGAGTTGTTGCATGTGATGGGAAATTTGTACTTGGCTCAGAAGTTGAAGTATGTGATGTGAAAGTGGTGGATGGCTCAGGAGTTGACATATGTAATGTAAAGTTTGTAACTGTCTCCGGAGTTGTCATTTGTGACGTTAAGCTTATATTTGGATTGTGATTTGTTGTATGTGATGTGAAACTTGTAATTTGCTCAAGATTTGTCGTACGTGATGTCAAACTTGTAGTTGGATTGTCAGTTGTCGTATGTGAAGCTAAATTAGTAGTTGGCTCGGAAGTTGTCGTATGTGAATTGAAACTTGTAGTTGGATTGTGATTTGTTGTATGTGATGAGAAATTGGTAGTTGGCTCAGAAGTTGACGTATGTAATGTGAAAGTGGTAGATGGCTCAGGAGTTGACGTATGTGATGAGAAACTTGTAGTTGGATTATGGGTTTTTGTATGTGATGGGAAACTGTTAGTGGGCCTGGGAGTTGTCGTATGTGATGTTAAACTTGTTGTTGGATCGGGAGTTATCAAATGTGATATGAAACTTGTAGTTTGATTGTGAGTTGTCGTATGTGATGTGAAACTGGTAGTTGAATTGTCAGTTGTCGTATGTGATGTGAAACTAGTAGTTGGCTTGGGAGATGTCATATGTGATGTCAAACTTGTAGTTGGTTTGGGAGTTGTCCTATGTGATGTGAAACTGGTAGATGGCTCAGGAGATGATGTTTGTGATGTTAAACTTGTAGTTTGCTCGAGAGTTGTCGTCTGTGATGTGAAACTAGTAGTTGGCTTGGGAGTTATCGTATGTGATGTGAAACTAGTATTTGGATTGGGAGCTGTCGTATGAGATGTGAAACTTGTAGTTAGGTTATGAGTTTTTGTATGTGATGTGAAATTTGTAGTTGGCTCGGAAGATGTTGTATGTGATGTAAAACTTGTAGTTGGATTGGGATTTGTTGTATGTGATGTAAAACTTGTTGTTTGCTCAGGAGTTGCCGTATGTGATGTGAAAATGGAAGTTGGCTCGGGAGTTCTCGTATGTAAATTGAAACTTGTAGTTGGAGTATGAGTTGTTGTATGTGATGGGAAACTGCTAGTTGGCTGTGAAGTTGTTGCATTTGAAGTGAAACTGGTAGATGGCTCTAGAGTTATCAAATGTGATGTGAAACTTGTAGTTGGCTCAGAAGTTGATGTATGTGATGTGAAACTTGTAGTTGGCTGAGAAGTTGTCGTATGTGATGTGAAAGTGGTAGATGGCTCAGGAGTTGACGTATGTGATGTTAAACTTGTAGTTGGCTCTGAAGTTGTCACGTGGGATGTAAAAGGGGTAATTGGTTCAGGAGTTGTCATATATGATGCAAAACTTGTAGTTGGATTGTGATTTGTTGTGTGTGATGTGAAACTGGTAGCTGATTTGTGAGCTATCGTATGTGATGTGAAACTTGTAGTTGGCTCTAGAGTTGTTGTATGTGATGTGAAACTGGTAGTTAGATTGTCAGTTGTCGTATGTGATGTGAAACTAGTAGTTGGCTCTGGAGTTGTTGTATGTGATGTGAAACTGGTAGCTGAATTGTGAGCTATCGTATAGGATGTGAAACTTGTAGTTGGCTTGGGAGTTGTCATATGTGATGTCAAACTTGTAGTTGGTTTGGGAGTTGTCCTATGTGATGTGAAACTGGTAGATGGATCAGGAGATGATGTTTGTGATGTTAAACTTGTAGTTTGCTCGAGAGTTGTATGTGATGTGAAACTAGTAGTTGGCTTGGGAGCTGTCGTATGTGATGTGAAACTGGTATTTGGATTGGGAGCCGTCGTATGAGATGCGAAACTTGTAGTTAGGTTATGAGTTGATGTATGTGATGTGACACTCGTAGTTGGCTCGGAAGATGTTGTATGTGATGTAAAACGTGTAGTTGGATTGGGATTTGTTTTATGTGATATAAAACTTGTTGTTTGCTCAGGAATTCCCATATGTGATGTGAAAATGGAAGTTGGCTCTGGAGTTCTTGTATGTGAATTGAAACTTGTAGTTGGAGTATGAGTTGTTGTATGTGATGGGAAACTGCTAGTTGGCTGTGAAGTTGTTGTATGTGAAGTGAATCTTGTAGATGGCTCCGGAGTTATCAAATGTAATGTGAAACTTGTAGTTTGATTGTGAGTTGTCGTATGTGATGTGAAACTTGTAGTTGGCTCAGAAGTTGATGTATGTGATGTGAAACTTGTAGTTGGCTCAGAAGTTGACGTATGTGATGTGAAAGTGGTAGTTGGCTCTGGAGTTGTTGAATGTGATGTGAAACTGGTAGTTGGATTGTCAGTTGTCGTATGTGATGTGAAACTAGTAGTTGGCTCGGGAGATGTTGTATGTGATGTGAAACTGGTAGCTGAATTGTGAGCTATCATATGTGATGAGAAACTTGTAGTTGGCTTGGGAGTTGTCATATGTGATGTCAAACTTGTGGTTGGTTTGGGAGTTGTCCTATGTGATGTGAAACTGGTAGATGGCTCAGGAGATGATGTTTGTGATGTTAAACTTGCAGTTTGCTCGAGAGTTGTCGTCTGTGATGTGAAACTAGTAGTTGGCTTGGGAGTTATCGTATGTGATGTGAAACTAGTATTTGGATTGGGAGCTGTCGTATGAGATGTGAAACTTGTAGTTAGGTAATGAGTTGTTGTATGTGATGTGAAACTTGTAGTTGGATTGGGATTTGCTGTATGTGATGTAAAACTTGTTGTTTGCTCAGGAGTTCCCATATGTGATGTGAAAATGTTAGTTGGCTCGGGAGTTCTCGTATGTAAATTGAAACTTGTAGTTGGAGTATGAGTTGTTGTATGTGATGAGAAACTGCTAGTTGGCTGTGAAGTTGTTGTATGTGAAGTGAAACTTGTAGATGGCTCTAGAGTTATCAAATGTGATGTGAAACTTGTAGTTTGATAGTGAGTTGTCGTATGTGATGTGAAACTTGTAGTTGGCTCAGAAGTTGATGTATGTGATGTGAAACTTGTAGTTGGCTGAGAAGTTGTCGTATGTGATATGAAAGTGGTAGATGGCTCAGGAGTTGATGTATGTGATGTTAAACTTGTAGTTGGCTCTGGAGTTGTCATGTGGGATGTAAAAGGGGTAATTGGTTCAGGAGTTGTCATATATGATGTAAAATTTGTAGTTGGATTGTGATTTGTTGTGTGTGATGTGAAACTGGTAGCTGATTTGTGAGCTATCGTATGTGATGTGAAACTTGTAGTTGGCTCTGGAGTTGTTGTATGTGATGTGAAACTGGTAGTTAGATTGACAGTTGTCGTATGTGATGTGAAACTAGTAGTTGGCTCTGGAGTTGTTGTATATGATGTGAAACTTGTAGTTGGCTTGGGAGTTGTCATATGTGATGTCAAACTTGTAGTTGGTTTGGGAGTTGTCCTATGTGATGTGAAACTGGTAGATGGCTCAGGAGATGATGTTTGTGATGTTAAACTTGTAGTTTGCTCGAGAGTTGTTGTATGTGATGTGAAACTAGTAGTTAGCTTGGGAGTTGTCGTATGTGATGTGAAACTGATATTTGGATTGTGAGCTGTCGTATGAGATGCGAAACTTGTAGTTAGGTTATGAGTTGATGTATGTGATGTGACACTCGTAGTTGGCTCAGAAGATGTTGTATGTGATGTAAAACTTGCTGTTTGCTCAGGAGTTCCCATATGTGATGTGAAAATGTTAGTTGGCTCTGGAGTTCTCGTATGTGAATTGAAACTTGTAGTTGGAGTATGAGTTGTTGTATGTGATGGGAAACTGCTAGTTGGCTGTGAAGTTGTTGTATGTGAAGTGAATCTTGTAGATGGCTCCGGAGTTATCAAATGTAATGTGAAACTTGTAGTTTGATTGTGAGTTGTCTTATGTGATGTGAAACTTGTAGTTGGTTCAGAAGTTGATGTATGTGATGTGAAACTTGTAGTTGGCTCAGAAGTTGACGTATGTGATGTGAAAGTGGTAGATGGCTTAGGAGTTGTCGTATGTGATGTTAAACTTGTAGTTGGCTCTGGAGTTGTCGTGTGGGATGTAAAGTGGGTAATTGGTTCAGGAGTTGTCATGTATGATGTAAAACTTGTAGTTGGATTGTGATTTGTTGTATGTGATGTGAAACTGGTAGCTGAATTGTGAGGTATCGTATGTGATGTAAAACTTGTAGTTGGCTCTGAAGTTGTTGTATGTGATGTGAAACTGTTAGCTGAATTGTGAGCTATCGTATGTGATGTGAAACTTGTAGTTGGCTTGGGAGTTGTCATATGTGATATGAAACTTGTAGTTGGTTTGGGAGTTGTCTTATGTGATGTGAAACTGGTAGATGGCTCAGGAGATGATGTTTGTGATCTTAAACTTGTAGTTTGCTCGAGAGTTGTCACATGTGATGTGAAACTAGTAGTTGGCTTGGGAGTTGTTGTATATGATGTGAAACTGGTATTTGGATTGGGAGCTGCTGTATGAGATGTGAAACTTGTAGTTATGTTATGAGTTATTGTATGTGATGTGAAATTCGTAGTTGGCTCGGAAGATAAATGTGATTTAAAACTTGTAGTTGGATTGGGATTTGTTGTATGTGATGTAAAACTTGTTGTTTGCTCAGGAGTTGCAGTATTTGATGTGAAAATGGTAGTTGGCTCGGGAGTTCTCATATGTGAATTGAAATTTGTAGTTGGAGTATGAGTTGTTGTATGTGAAGTGGAACTTGTAGATGGTTCTGGAGTTATCAAATGTGATGTAAAACTTGTAGTTTGATTGTGAGCTGTTGTATGTGATGTGAAACTTGTGGTTGGCTCAGAAGTTGATGTATGTGATGTGAAACTTGTAGTTGGCTCAGAAGTTGATGTATGTGATGTGAAAGTGGTAGATGGCTCAGGAGTTGTCGTATGTGATGTTAAACTTGTAGTTGGCTCTGGAGTTGTCGTGTGGGATGTAAAAGGGGTAATTGGTTCAGGAGTTGTCGTATATGATGTAAAACTTGTAGTTGGATTGTGATTTGTTGTATGTGATGTGAAACTGGTAGCTAAATTGTGAGCTATCGTATGTGATGTGAAACTTGTAGTTGGCTCTGCAGTTGTATGTGATGTGAAACTGGTAGTTGGATCGTCAGTTGTCGTACGTGATGTGAAACTAGTAGTTCGCTCGGGAGTTGTTGTATGTGATGTGAAAATGGTAGTTGGCTCAGGAGTTCTCGTATGTGAATTGAAACTTGTAGTTGGAGTATGAGTTGTTGTATGTGATGGGAAACTGCTAGTTGGCTCTGGAGTTGTCATATGTGATGTGAAACTTCTAGTTGGCTCAGGAATTGTTGAATGTGATGTGAAACTTGTAGTTGACTCTGGAGTTGTCACATGTGATTTGAAACCGGTAGATGGCTCAGGAGTTGACGTATGTGATTTTAAAATTGTGGTTTGCTCGAGAGTTGTCGTATGTGATATGAAAATAGTAGTTGGCTTAGGACTTGTCATATGTGACTTAAAACTTGTAGTTGGATTATGAGTTGTTGTACGTGATGAGAAACTAGTAGTTGGCTCAAGACTTGTTTGTGATGTGAAATTAGTAGTTGGATTGTGAGTTGTTGCATGTGATGTGAAATTATTAGTTGGATTGTGAGTTGTCATATGTGATGTGAAACTGGTAGTTGTCTCGGGAGTTGTCGTATGTGATGTGAAACTGGTGTTTGGATTGGGAGCTGTCGTATGTGATGTGAAACTTGTAGTTGGATCGGGAGTTGATGTATGTGATGTGGAACTTGTAGTGGGGTTATGAGTTGTCGTATGTGATGTGAAACTCGTAGTTGGCTCGGAAGATGTCATTTGTGACTTGAAACTTGTAGTTTGCTCAGGAGTTGTTGTATGTGATGAGAAAGTGGTAGTTGTATTGTCAGTTGTCGTATGTGATGTGAAACTTGTAGTTGTCTCTGGACTTGTCGTATGTGATGTGAAACTGGTAGTTGGCTCGGGAGTTGTTGTATATGACTTTAAACTTGTATTTTGATTGTTAGTTGTTGTCTGTGATGGGAAACTGGTAGTTGGCTCAGGAGTTGATGTAAGTGATGTGAAACTTGTAGTTGGTTTATGACTTGTCATATGTGATGTGAAACTTGTAGTTGGATTGTGAGTTGTATGTGATATGAAACTGGTAGTCTCGGGAGTTGTCGTATGTGACTTGAAACTTGTAGTTGGTTTGTTAATTGTTGTGTGTGATGGGAAACTTGAATTTGGATTTTGATTTGTTGTGTGTGATGTAAAACTTGTGGTATGCTCAGGAGTTGTCGTATATGATGTGAAAGTGGTAGTTGGATTGTCAGTTGTTGTATGTGATGTGAAACTAGTAGTTGGCTCGGGAGTTGTCGTATGTGATATGAAACTTGTAGTTGTTTCTGGAGTTGTTGCATATGATGTGAACGTAGTAGTTGGCTCGGGAGTTGTCGTATGTGATGTGAAACTTGTAGTTGTCTCTGGATTTGTCGTATATGATGTGAAATTGGTATTTGGTTTGGGAGCTGTCGTATGTGATGTGAATCTTGTAGTTGGCTGGGGAGTTGTCGTGTATGATGTGAAACTTGTAGTTGGCTCAGAAGATGTCGTATGTGATTTGAAACTTGTAGTTGGATTGTGAGTTGTATGTGATGGGAAACTTGTATTTAGATTTGTTGTATGTGATGGGAAACTTGTAGCTTGCTCAGTTGTCGTATGTGATGAGAAAGTGGTAGTTGGATTGTTAGTTGTCGTATGTGCTGTGAAACTAATATTTGGCTTGGGAGTTGTCGTATGTGATGTGAAACTTGTAGTTGGCTCAGGAGTTGTTTTATGTGACTTTAAACTTGTATTTGGATTGTTAGTTGTTGTATGTGATGGGAAACTTGTAGTTGGCTTGGGAGTTGACGCATGTGATGTTAAACTTGCAGTTGGTTTATGACTTGTCGTATGTGATGTGAAACTCGTAGTTGGTTCAGAATATGTTGTTTGAGATGTGAAACTTGTAGTTGGATTGTGAGTTGTTGTATGTGATGTGAAACTGGTAGTTGTCTCTGGGGTTGTCGTATGTGACTTGAAACTTGTAGTTGGATTGTGCGTTGTTGTGTGTGATGGGAAACTTGTATTTGGATTGTCATTTGTTGTGTGTAATGTAAACCTTGTGGTTTGCTCTGGAGTTGTATATGATGTGAAAGTGGTAGTTGGATTGTCAGTTGTTGTATGTGATGTGAAACTAGTAGTTGGCTCGGGAGTCATCGTGTGTGATGTGAAAATTGTAGTTGTCTCTGGAGTTGTTGTATTTGATGTAAAACTAGTAGCTGACTCGGGAGTTGTCGTATGTGATGTGAAATTGGTAGATGGCTCAGGAGTTGACGTATGTGATGTTAAACTGGTAGTTTGTTTGAGAGTTGTCGTATGTGATGTGAAACTGGTAGTTGGATTGGGAGCTATTGTATGTGATGTGAAACTTTTAGTTGGCACAGGAGCTGACGTATGTGATGTGAAACTTGTAGATGGATTATGATTTGTTGTATGTGATGCGAAACTGGTAGTTGGATTGTGATTTGTTGTATGTGATGTAAAACTTGTAGTTTGCTCAGGAGTTGTCATGTGTAATATGAAAGTGGTAGTTAGACTGTCAGTTGTCGTATGTGATGTGAAAAATCTAATTGTCTCTGCAGCTGTCATATGTGATTTGAAACTGGAAGTTGGCTCGGGAGTTGATGTAGAAGATATGAAACTTGAAGTTGCCTCAGGAATTGCTCCATGTGATGTGAAACTGGAAGTTGTCGTATATGATGTGAAAGTGATAGTTGGCTCAGAAGTTGTTGTACTTGATGTGAAACTTGTAGTTGGCTCTGGAGTTGTCATATGTGATGTGAAACTGGTAGATGGCTCAGCAGTTGTATGTGATGTGGAACTGGTAGTTGGCTTGGGAGTTGACATATGTGATGTTAAACTTGTAGTTGGTTTGAGAGTTGTCGTATGTGATGTAATAGAAGTAGTAGGATTGTCAGTTGTCGTATGTGATGTGAAACTAGTAGTTGGCTCGGGAGTTGTTGTATGTGACTTGAAACTTGTAGTTGGATTATGAGTTGTTGCGTGTGATGTGAAACTGGTAGTTGTCTTTGAAGTTGTTGTATGTGAAGTGAAACTTGTAGTTGGCTCTAGAGTTGTATGTGATGTGAAACTGGTAGTTGTCTCGGGAGTTGTTATATATGACTTTAAACTTGTATTTTGATTGTTAGTTGTTATATGTGATGGAAAACTGGTAGTTGGCTCGGGAGCTGACGCATGTGATGTGAAACTTGTAGTTGGTTTATGACTTGTCGTATGTGATGTGAAACTCGTAGTTGGCTCAGAAGATGTTGTATGAGATGTGAAACTTGTAGTTGGCTCGGGAGTTGTCGAGTGTGACGTGAAATTTGTAGTTGTCTCTGGAGTTGTTGTATGTGATGTGAAACTGGTAGATGGCTCAAGAGTTGACGTATGTGATATTAAACTGGTAGTTTGCTTGAGAGTTGTCGTATGTGATGTGAAACTGGTAGTTGGATTGGGAGCTATCGTATGTGATGTGAAACTTGTAGTTGGATTATGATTTGTTGTATGTGATGTGAAACTGGTAGTTGGATTGTGATTTGTTGTAAGTGATGTGAAACTGGTAGTTGGATTGTGAGTTGTTGTATTTAATATGAAATTTGTAGCTGGCTCAGTTGTCTTCGCATGTGATGTGTACCTGGTAGTTGGCTCAGGAATTGTCTTATGTGATGCGAACCTGGTAGTTGGCTCGGGAGTTGTCATATGTGATGTTAAAGTTGTAGCTGGCTCGGGAGTTGTCAAACGTGATGTGAAAGTAGTAGTTGGCTTGGGAGTTGTCATATGTAATGTGAAACTGGAAGTCACCTCGAAAATTGTTGTATGTGATGTGAAACTGGTAGTTGGTTTGTGAGTTGTCGTAAGTGATGTGAAACTTGTAGTTTGCTCAGGTGTTGTCGTATGTGATGTGAAACTGTTAGACCAATTGTGAGTTGTGGTGTGTGACGTTGGTGTAACGGTGGTTGGTCTTCCATCAACGCAGGTCACACAAATCCATTTAGTCCCATTTAAATGTAGAATGTATCTGCCTCCTGTTTCCCCTTCAACACAGGAAGTAAATAATAAATTAATTTTATTGAAATTGTACAATAAGTTAAGAAATCTTAAAGATTGATATACTCTAATGTATGTTGGTTATTTATAAAACAAGAAACATTGTAATGTCAAAATTCTTGATGCATGTTCATCAGTTTGCATATTATTGACAGTCCAGTCATGTTGATTTTGTCATGCTTTGAATAACTTAATTTAAATCACTAAACAGTGTCAACTTATCATGAATAAATTAGTCAGCATGCTTTTTAAAGCAAGTACATTCCATGTTAAAGGCCTAGCATTACCCAACCTAGTGATTTTTACTAGAGGAAAGAAATGCATTGTCATTTCACATGTTATACTATATTTAGTTTGATTCTGAAATCTAATCTTGATGGGTGTGAAACATGTAACTGAAACAACTACTGAAAAGCAGTTTATAAATCTAGACTTAGTCAGTTTATACCAGACTTACCGCTGCATATATCATTGTTATATTGGGCGTTTGTACATTTATCTCCAGGATCAACAGGATCTATGTTCAGACATCCTCAAGAGATCATGACAACACATAATTCAACATAATTATGAAATCATGCATATGAAAAATAATAATAATAATAAATTTGCACTGAAAGTGATAAAAGTGATAAAAGAACAACAATGGAATAAAACACAAATGATAGTTAAAACTGACTTTATGATAAAAGTGTAGTAGCCTATAATGTGCAACATGATAACAGACAATAGCCCGACACTGACACCTTATTATGGATTTTGTTACTTAGTTTTTAGAACTTTTATAAGATTTAAATCAATTGCTTCAGACAAATGAATTAAAATTTAATAAGATTATTCCTTTACTCAAAACACCTGCCAGGTTATGAGAATAAACTTTAAAGCAACATTGAACTAAAGCAACATGACCTCTATTGCTTGTTTAACTGAAGTGAATCACACACACAAAAAAAATGGAGCTGTAAATTTTAAGTTTATATTTCTTGCCCTGTTGACAGATGTTTTTTTTTTTATTATTGTTTTATACTTAAAGCTTAAATGTGGATAACTTTCTCTGATAAAATATATTGTGCCAACTGGCTTCTCATAAGTACATCTTGTATTGTAATATTGGTAACACTTTCTATGAAGCCCATATTTATAATATATTATAAGGGTATTTTTTAGGGCATTATAATGAATGCATAATGCATTATAAAAAAAACTTTATAATATGTTATATCATCTTATGAATATTCATAAGAACAGTTTTAATGTATTATAATATTTACTTATTAGTGGTTATGGCTTTTAAGAGTAAGATGATTTATAACACATAGTGAACACGTTGCATCCACTTAAGTTACAATGGATTATATTTCTCATAGTTATAATGTATTATAAGTCTCATATCTTCCATCTTTCTTATGCTACTTTATGTAAGAATCCTGTGTCGAAACAGACACAGATACTCCATCTAATCAACTCGTTATGAGGTCCAAGTTAATTATTACTACCACTGACGTCAATATCCTGAGTTGGTTTCCTGTCTCACCCTATATCAGAGGAGTGATAATGACTAACTCAATCAACAAAACACAAAGAACTTTTTGTATGCAGAACTGCAAGGGTCTTTCTCGCAACCCGTGGAAGCCTCGTGATCTGATCAGGCAAATGTATGGATCTAGTATATCCAACAGGAAGAGGACAATTAAATCAACGGACGCCCTCCGGCCTGCAACACAGAATCTGCAATGTGACTGTCTCATGACACTCCCTGTTCTCCTGTGTGTTCAACTCTTCTTTAATGCACAGAACGAATTTCAAATAAAGATCATTAATTTCAAATAAATGATCTAAATATTCCCTCACAATTTAATAGTAATGACTTTATGAATTTCTTCACTGATAAGAAAGATAACATCAGAAATACAATAACAAATGTAGATTCTGCAGCGTCTAGTACTTCAGCTCCATTCATCGCACCCAAAGAAAAACTGCAGTGCTTTACAACTATAGGACAGGAAGAGCTAAATAAACTTATCACTGCATCTAAACCAACAACATGCCTATTAGATCCTGTACCCACTAAATTACTGAAAGAGTTGTTACCTGTAGCAGAAGAACCGCTTCTCAATATTATTAACTCATCGATATCTTTAGGTCACGTTCCAAAATCATTCAAGCTGGCGGTTATTAAGCCTCTTATTAAAAAAGCACAACTAGATCCAAATGAACTAGCAAATTACAGACCCATTTCTAATCTTCCGTTTATGTCTAAAATTTTAGAAAAAGTTGTATCTGCTCAGTTGTGCTCTTTTTTGCAAAAAAAATGATCTCTATGAAGAATTTCAGTCAGGTTTCAGGCCCCACCATAGCACAGAAACCGCACTTGTTAAAATTACAAATGACTTGCTTCTTGCGTCAGACCAAGGCTGCATCTCATTGCTAGTTTTACTTGATCTTAGTGCTGCGTTCAACACTATAGATCATGACATACTCATAGATCGATTACAAAATTATACGGGTATTCAGGGGCAGGCTTTAAAATGGTTTAGATCCTACCTGTCTGATCGCTTCCACTTTGTTTATTTAAACAGGGAGTCATCTCAATTATCACCAGTAAAATATGGAGTACCACAAGGATCTGTCCTAGGTCCTCTGCTATTTTCAATATACATGTTGCCCCTTGGTAATATTATTAGAAAATATGGGATTAGTTTCCATTGTTATGCTGATGATACTCAACTATATATCTCAACAAGACCAGATGAAACTTCTAAATTATCTAAGCTAACAGAGTGTGTTAAAAATGTAAAAGATTGGATGACCAGTAATTTTCTCCTATTAAATTCAGATAAGACAGAAATATTACTTATTGGACCAAAAAACAGTACACAGAATCTCTTGGATTATAATTTGCAACTAGATGGATGTACTGTTACTTCCTCTACAGTCAAAAATCTGGGTGTTATATTAGACAGCAACTTGTCTTTAGAAAATCATATTTCCCATGTTACAAAAACAGCATTCTTCCATCTTAGAAACATTGCCAAGCTACAAAACATGTTACCTGTTTCTGATGCAGAAAAGCTAGTTCATGCATTCATGACCTCTAGACTGGACTATTGTAATGCACTGCTAGCTGGTTGTCCTTCATCTTCAATAAACAAGCTACAGGTAGTCCAAAATGCAGCGGCTAGCGTCCTTACTAGGTCAAGGAAATATGATCATATTACCCCAATTTTACAGTCTCTGCACTGGCTACCTATTAAGTTCCGCATCAGTTACAAAATATTATTACTTACCTATAAGGCCCTTAATGGTTTAGCTCCTGCGTACCTAACCAGTCTTCTACCACGCTACAATCCATCACACTCCCTAAGGTCGCAAAACTCTGGACTTTTGGTAGTACCTAGGATAGCAAAGTCAACTAAAGGAGGTAGAGCTTTTTCACATGTGGCTCCCAAACTCTGGAATAGCCTTCCTGATAACGTTCGGGGTTCAGACACACTCTCTCTGTTTAAATCTAGATTAAAGACACATCTCTTTAGCCAAGCATTCACATAATGCATCTCATAATCTTGTACTGCAGTTATATCTGATCAAACACACATTATTGTTCTTTAGCTTGGATTGAACAAATAATTTTTGCTTGGATGGAACAGCAGCTACGCTAATTATGTCTCTATTTGTTTCTGCCACGGGATTAACATCCCATGGTAACTAGGATTTACACAAGCTTCAGTCTGGATCCAGAACACCTGAGAAGAAATGATGCCAACCCCTCAGAGGACCTCAGATGAAGCCTACCCTCAGACAACATACAGAACTACCAAATTTCGCCATAAGTTAAATATATTAAGTTTCTACAATATATAAATATATTGTAGAAGCTTAATTTCCTGTAAAGCTGCTTTGCAACGATTTGTATTGTGAAAAGCGCTATACAAATAAACTTGAATTGAATTGAATTGAATGATTTCAAAAGGACAATCATTTAAAATCATTTAAAGTATGGAAGCAATATGCTTACTAACAATTGTGTTCTATGCCTTTTGTTTTATGCGTGATGTGTGTTATTTTTAATCTTTAATTTGTGATCCTTTTTGTTCTAGCAGGAAAAGCGATTAACGTGTGTGACATATGTGGAGTTTGGTTTTGTATGAATTGTCATGATAAATGCAACAATTCGGTGTGAATTATATGTCGATTTTCAGCATCATACGAATGATGATAATGCTTTTATAAGAAGTTATTAAAACTCCAGAGATGTTCCCCACATGGGAGATCGCAGATCAGATTAAGTTTTGTGTCCAAAGAAGGACAGTACAGGGCGTGGCTAAACCCTGCAACAGCATCTGATTGGGACACTCGCTTCTGGGATGAACCAAAGCGGCCTCCTTAAAACATGATGTCATAAACAGCTAGCTTGCTTGCCCTTTCGCCATGGTTTGAAACTGCTCTTCGTCTTCGTTGATTGCGCTACAAAGCGCTCACATGTGGTAACATCAAGCGAACAAGACACCAGACTCAAAACACTTCGTTGAAACTTCGTGACTCTGTGGAAATCTTCAAAGCCTAAAGCAGCGCATGCAGACTCTCAGAGGGACTTCAAAAGCGTCATCCGCAGTCAAGGCAACCGACTTCCAAAGCTCTTGCATCACCAGTAAGCCAACCAATCACGATCAAGGCTATCCTGAAACGTCACCTAAACGACAGCCAATCCGAGCCGGGATTCCCTTTTCAGCCTAACAGGAGCCAAGGAGACGGGCCCCGATCAGCTGAGCAGCCAACTCAAATCGCAAGTAACCCAAACAAAGTTTCCAATCTCTTGCTGAACCGGTGCTAAATCTTTTAAGCAGTTAAAGACAAGCCAGATCTCTGCTTTTGTGATTTTACTCAGGTTGGGATTTAGAACTGGTAGTATACTAGACTTTGGGACTTCAATCCAACCCAATGACTCTCATCTTCAGAACTGTATGTATGTATGTGTGTGTGTGTGTGTGTGTTTTAGGTAGTCTTAGTCTCATGTAATCTTAGAAGTAGTTCAATAAACTGGTTTAATTGTACAGAGCAGTGTCTGTGTTTTGTATTTGATCAGTTACTGCCTTGAGCTGTCGAGCCTTTGCTACCTTGCTCAAAATTGATAAATTACTGTTTTGTTTGTTTTATTGTTGCCACGAAGCAAGATAAACAAAATTGTCAAGATATACTGACTTTAATGTCTCGCTGGACGAGCGGTTAATAAAGTGTAAACTATAAGGTTTGAATTAAGATCAATTCAATCAAATCAATCCAAATCCTTTTAACATTTGATTCCCTTTATAAGCTAAAACCCTTACTTAATCAGTAAATATTTTTACATTTATTTAAAGCCATCAATGACCACTTATAAGTATAGTAATAATAATAGTAATAATTTTTTTCTCTCAAACAGCCATAAGATCAGATATCAGATCAGATGAATGTGTAATATGACACGTTTGCTTTGAACTATTTTTATTTTGATATCAGTTTGATTATTTTGATGGTACCCTTTAGACAGCTGTTGATAAGTAACTCTGCAACAATACTAGCAGTCACTGGAGTATTAGTAGTATGCCTGCTATACATATATGCTAACACTTTATTTTGATGGTTCCCCAACAGACAAACTGACTATAAGTAACTCTGCAAGTACGTCAACATTCTACCTACCCTAACCTTAACCTAAGCCTACTAATACTCTAATGAGAGTTAGTTGGCCTATAGTTGCAAAGTTGCTTATAGACTATAGACTAAGGGGACCATCAAAATAAAATGTAACCTAACATATAAACATTGCATTTGTTTCAGTTGAAATTATTAACTAGCTCACGTCAAAATTAATTTTAGTCTCACAGGGAACACTCAAATAACACTCCACACCTAACCACTTACAAGATGTACTGTAGTAAGATACTATGCAGATCTTAAATAGTGTCAAGATATATAGTCCATTATAAATGTAAAAGTAGATTTAATATGGTGTTCATTGTGTTATAAATAATCGTAATCTTAAAAGTTATAACCACAAATGCATAAGCATTATAATGTTTAGTTATAAGACGATATAACATATTACAAGGTTTTTTTTTTTATAATGCATTATGCATTCATTATAATGTCTTAAGAATACCCTTATAATGTATTATAAATATGGGTTTCATAGAAAGTGTTACCGTAATATTTTTACAAGAAATACTAAGTAACACAGGGACCCTATCATACTAACAGGGTGCGTACAACCAGCACCCTGCTATATTCTTATGCAAGTGGTTACAAGTTTCAGCTTGCTTTGTCTTAAATGTTTGGTGAAAACTTGTCTTAAACAAACCTCTCTGACCCCGTTAAGAAATGCTGGTCTAGATACTAACATAATATAGTCTTATATTGAAGACTGTTGTGTTCAGTATTTAAGCTGTACATTCATCAGTGCAACCTTCCTTTCTTTCTTATTTACTTCCAGGAGAATATAATGCAAGATAATGATGTAAATTAAATTATGCACAATTTAAAAAAATGGTTTGTTCCACAGTGGCCTGTTTCACCTTTCTGCTAAATAACCAATTGTCCTGTCCTAATTTATGTGTAATGCCTAGCCAGCAGAGTTAGCCCTCACCCGAGTACTGACTGTGTTTCGCTCCCTCTGCTTCCTCTACACCCATTTCCTCTTTTGCCACTATTTAAACAGAGACTGAACTCTTCCTCATTGTGAAGTATTGCCAGTTTACCTGCCTTACCGAGTGTTATTCCTGTTATTCTGCCTGCCTGTTCTGTGTATGATTCTGCCTGTTTACCTGTTTACCAATTGCCTGGATTATCCCCTTTGCTTTGGTTGCCTGATCGGACTGATGTATGTGTTTGGACCTATTGCCTGCCTGCTCACCTTTGCCTTTTTGATTACCCATGTGTATGTTGACGAATTGGACTGCTACTTTAGTTTTGATCCTCTGCCTGTCTTTGCGTACCTGTCTATTGAAACTGCTCTTAATAAACTCCTGAAAAATGGATTCTAACTCGGCCTCAGCGTCCTCATTACATGAAGACATAAACTGAAATGAAAAACAATATAACAGTGGATAAATCTTATCTTACCTGTCTGAGTGCTGACTGTAGTGCTGATGCTCATTATGCCACCCTGGCAAAACTCAGTTTCTGTAAAAGGGAAGAGATGGACTTATTATAATATTTACTAAATATATATCTAATCTAAAATAGACGGTGATTGTACCATGACATGCTCTTTCTCAGGAACTCGTTACAGAGCTTACATGACAATGAAAATTTAGACTGCGTTTAAAGAGCTTGTTTTGTAGATAATTCTAGTTTTAAATATGTTAGGATCTGATTTTGGTTTGCACTGATAGCAGTGATCAATCATTGTGGACAAATTTGTTCTCATGTGGTGTTGTGTGTATCTGTAAGAGTTTATTGTGTACTAAAAAGAACAAAGAAACCTGACAACCTTCAACATTAACACTGTGTCTACTGTAATACGACACGCACCTGCTGAATATAGGACTGATAGCAGACAGTTAGATCCATCTGGTAAAAACCACAGTTTTATGCCTCCAACAGTCTCATTCATTCTGATTTCACAATTCCCCCCCTGTTTTGTTATGTTGAAACTGTACGATCTGCATTTTCCTGAAACCACAAAGAACATTTACATTTGTTGTAGAAATACTTTTTAAAGAGATTTGAACTTAAGAATGGTTTATAAATAAAATATAAGTGGGATTTACCAAAAGAAGAGATATTTAGTTTGACAATTCTTATTGGTTCATGAGCTGTCGGACATATCCATTTTATATCTGAAAGGAAAACAGAAATGAACTCAATATTTACATTTACATGAACATCAGTAATCTAATTATTATTTACCTTATTCTGAATAAGACAATGTTACAGTTAAGGTGTTTACATGAGCTGCTTTTAGAATATTCCTTTCATGTTCCCTTTTTACATGTATAGTACATAGATCGATTAATGGCACACATCATTATGTCCCCACGCGACGCCATTCAACGTCCCCTCTAGAATTTCATTTATCAATATACAGTTCGTCTTTGTTTTGGTGCCATACACAGTTTTGTGTGTTGCATTTTTAATTTTACGAAAGCTTCAAGTGCAGTTAATTATTTGTCATCCTATATGTGCAAACAGACGACGTTGAGTTGTTTAAGCCACGCTCTTTTGTTTTTCGTCAAACGGACCACTGCCGTGTATGTATCCTGTCGCAAAATGCGGCAAAAGGTCCTACACGACGGTAATAATGTGATTAAGGTGTGTACATGTCTATACTGCACTTCGATAATGAAACTAAAACTAAAATAGGAATACTCCACATGTATTAATTTGATTTTGTGTTTACTTCGAGTACGACTTTAGGATTAAGGTAATCAAAAATCTTCTTAATCAGAGTATTGTCTTAATCGTGTTAAAATCGGAATGTAAATCCATGTAAACATACTGACAGAGTGGGTTTACATGCACGTTCTTCACCCAAAAATGAAAATTCTGTCATTAATTACTCACCCTCATGTCGTTCCAAACCCGTAAGACCTTTGTTCATCTTCGGAACACAAATTAAGATATTTTTGATGAAATCTGAGAGCTCTCAGACCCTGCATAGACAGCAACACAACTGAAATGTTCCCAGGTCCAGAAACGTAGTAAGAACATTGGTAAAATAGTCCATGTGACATCAGAGGTTAAACCGTAATTTTACAAAGTTACAAGAATTGTTTTTGTGCGCAAAGAAAACAAAAATAACAACTTTATTTAACAATTCTCCTCTTCCTCATCCCATCTGCTGTGGTGCGTGCCATTTTGGAGAGAGTATCATGACACATACACTTGCTTCCGCTTCATGTAAACAACATATGCATGTGCTAATGCATGTGTGTGTTTAACGTAAGAAGCAGCACCATGCACAAGTATTGTTTACATGCATGTGTCGTGATACTCTCTCCACAATGGCAGCACACTGCAGCAGATGGGATGAGGAGAAGAATTGTTAAATAAACTCGTTTTTTTTTTTTTTTTTTTTTTTGTGCACAAAAAGTAGCTTTGTAAAATTAGGATTGAACTCTGATGTCACATGGATTATTTTACCCATGTCCTTGCTACGTTTCTGGACCTGGGAACATTTCAGTTGTGTTGCTGTCTATGCAGGGTCTGAGAGCTCTCCGATTTCATTAAAAATATCTTAATTTGTGTTCCGAAGATGAACAAAGCTCTTAAGGGTTTGGACTGACATGAGATTGAGTAATTAATGGCAGAATTTTCATTTTTGGTTGAACTATCCTTTTAATAACGACAACTTCAGTTGTCCCATTTTCCTGTTTTCTTTTATTGGAGTAAAGTCATAAACAGCTTAAGCGTTATTTTTATTTTTATGGGGTTTTTTTTGCCTCTTACCCTGATTTTGTGTGGCATGTCAACACATTAAGCTGCTTTCTGTCAGCTTATTGAAGTGTGCATGTGTGATACATGATGCATTAGATTTAAGCGCATTCAGACAGAGCGAGCGATTTGCAGTTAAGAAGGAAATATATCACAAACGCGGACTTTTTCATGATCCAGATGATCAGAAGATGATAAGAATGTGTTCTCATCTCGTGCAGCAGAAGTAGAAGTGGTTCAGTCAAAATTGAGAGAATCTGTAACTGTTTGAGTGGATAATATATGAGCAGTCAGTTTCCCGCAAACATGTTGCAAGTTTTATTTAACATCACAACTGAAAACATATGGAATACTCATAGTCAGATACAGTGTTGCCAACTTGGCAATTTTGTTGCACCTAGCAACAAATTTAGCAATTTTTAAAATTTATTTGGCAACTTTTAACTTTTAACTTTAACTTAAGTGACTCGGACAATAAAAAGGCACACATTTCCCATCCAAATTACACAAAAAGAGGACACCAAAGATGCCTAGCAGTACACACATCACGTGAATTGAGTTAGCTGCTATTTGCAGTTGTTCAATTTAATAATAATAATAACAATTTAATAATTGTTCATTTATGATACACTTTGTTAGTAGCTTGTACCTGCAATTGTTGATCAGTTAGTACACTGTAAGAAAAATGGAAAAGATACTAGTAATTTTCCAGGACATTATCCATTATCCATTGTAACCCTGTTACCCGAAAACACAATGCATAATTTAAAATGCCGGTAAAAAACCAATGTGGAAAATTCTTTCATATTAACATAGTAGATTGTGACCTATTTTTACAGACTTTTCTTAGAGTGTATTATACTAACTAACTACTAATACACTGCAAATAATACATAATTGTTGAGAATGTGTAGTATTACTTAATGTGTAGCTATTAAAAAAACTTAAATTGTAATCATTCAAAAATGCCTAAGTGTTCAATAATTCAGTTTAAAAATACAGTTCTTTATATTTTAATATTATATTATGCGTATTATTTTACAAACAGCTCTAAATTAACATATATATAAAGTATAGTTTTTTGCTGAGATTTGATGTGACAATTTTGCGTTGCATCATAACGTCATTTAGCAACATTTAGCAACAAATCGACCTTCCTTTAGCAACTTTCTCTGAAACACTGGTCAGATACACAAATGATTATGTTTTGACGTCACTACCGGGAAATAACCTGATTTATTATTAGTCATGAAAACGTGGTTTACTTGCGTTGTCAGGTTACTGTGCATGTAAACGGGAAAAACTGGTTATTTTACTAAGCTGATATTTGTGAGTTATCAGCTTACTGGTGTGCATGTAAACATGCTCAAATGAGTTTGTCAGTCGTCACAAGTGCTTTCAGATAATAAATATGCAGAATTCACACAGTCATGTTAGCAGTATATTTCACATCTACCTGGAAATGTGGAGGTACTTCCTTTCCAGAAACATTGATCTGTTGAATCGACTTGGATTATAAGTTTTTCTGACCAGGCTGCACAAACACAACATTATTAGACTATTAGATAATGATGTATGACATGGTATAACACTCTAGATGTCAAAATTTAGATGCCTACATTTATATTCACGTACACATGTAAATTTTTTTTAAATTATGTGATTTTTTAAAATGATATTTTTGTTTACATTATAATTTTTCTAATGTTCACCAAACAACTTGTGTGTTAGTGTGTCTGTCTGTCTGTCTAAAATCTACAGTATATATATATATATATATATATATATATATATATATATATACAACCCCAAATCAGAAAAAGTTGGGACAGTATGGAAAACACAAATAAAAAAACTAAGTAGTGATTTCTAAATTTACTTTGACTTGTATTTCATTGCAGACAATATGAACACAAAATATTTCATGTTTTGTCTGGTCAACTTCATGTCATTTGTAAATATACATCCTTTCCTGTCATTCAGACCTGCAACACATTCCAAAAAAAGTTGGGACAGGAGCAATTTAGGGCTAGTAATGAGGTAAATTGGTTAAATAATGATGTGATTTGAAACAGGTGATGTCAACAGGTGATTGTTATTATGATTTGGTACAAAAGCAGCATCCAAGAAAGGTCTAGTCCTTTAGGAGCAAAGATGGGCCGAGGATCGCCAGTTTGCCAACAAATACATGAGAAAATTATTGAAATGTTTAAAAACAATGTTCCTCAAAGAAAGATAGGAAGAGATTTGGATATTTCACCTTCAAGAGTGCATAACATAATTAAAAGATTCAAGGAATCTGGAGGAATTTCAGTGCGTAAAGGACAAGGGCGCAAGCCTAAGCTGAACAACCGTGATCTCCGATCCCTCAGACGGCACTGCATCAAGAATCGTCATTCATCTATAAGCGATATCACCACATGGATTCAGGACTACTTTGGCAAACCTTTGTCAAGTACAACAATACGTAGTTACATCCACAAATGCCAGTTAAAACTGTACTGTGCCAAAAGGAAGCCCTATGTTAACAGTGTCCAGAAGCGCCGTCGAGTTCTCTGGGCTCGGAGGCATCTGGGATGGACCATCACACAGTGGAAATATGTACTGTGGTCAGATGAATCAGTATTTCAGGTATTTTTTGGGAGGAATGGACACCGTGTGCTCCGGACCAAAGAAGAAAAGGATCAACCAAACTGTTACCAGCAACAAGTCCAAAAGCCAGGGTCTGTCATGGTATGGGGTTGTGTCAGTGCCCTTGGCAAAGGTAACTTGCACTTCTGTGATGGCACCATTAATGCTGAAAAGTACATAGAGATTTTGGAGCACAATATGTTGCCTTCAAGAAGACATCTTTTCCAGGGACGTCCATGCATATTTCAACAAGACAATGCAAAACCACATTCTGCACACATTACAAAGTCCTGGCTGCGGAGGAAGAGGGTACGGGTACTTGACTGGCCTGCCTGCAGTCCCGACCTGTCTCCAATAGAGAATGTGTGGCACACTTTGAAGCGCAAAATGCCACAACGAAATGACAGGAAAGGATGTATATTTACAAATGACATGAAGTTGACCAAACAAAACATGAAATATTTTGTGTTCATATTGTCTGCAATGAAATACAAGTCAAAGTAAATTTAGAAATCACTACTTTCTTTTTTTATTTGCGTTTTCCATACTGTCCCAACTTTTTCTGATTTGGGGTTGTATATATATATATATAACCTTTATTTATTTCAATTGATAAATGCATATTTAAAGCAACATACTTATCTGGCATGAAGCACAAAAGATGATCATCAGCCACAGCAAATTCTGCTTTTGTTGAGACATAATTCCAGGAGACCGCAGCCTGAGACCCACATAGTGTTTCAGAAATAAATCTTTAATCATTTTCTTATTACATTCTTGAGCTGAAGTCCACAGTCCAGGATTTGAGAGAGTTTGATGTGTCCACATATGAAGGTGTTTGATTATGAGCCGCAGCTCAAAGCCTGACACAGTTCATCTGAAAACATGCAAATCATGTTTATTAGGGCTTTAACTGAGAATTTCATTATCTGGTTACATTCAGGTCCAGTTTATCAAGCCACCATTGCTCACAAGAACAATATAAATGTAGAAAATTCATATTTATATTTAATAAAAGCAGCAACAAAATGCCAATGAAGCATAACATTTATTAGAGGCTATATTTAGATTAATTAGCAATATTTATTAGATTCTCATACAGAAAATGCCAAGTTTTAACATTTTTCATAGAAATTACAATCTTTCTTTACAATAAATGGCACTTGCTTTGTTATTTTGCTTTGTTTTGTCATCTAATGAATGATGTTCACAATAAATGTTTTTAGAGTCACTGAAAGTCCATCATGGTGAAAAATGATGTTTTATTAGCTTCATCACAATCAAATGAGAAATACTGAGATATAACAGAGTGTCTGTAGGTATAAATGATTAAAAAATGCACAAATCATCAGCTGATTCTGACAGTTTTTTTGTTTGATTGTTGTGTTTCCAGTAATCAGATATGTTTCACATCCGTGTGTGGATATTAGTAAGCTCTTTTATAAAATGACCATGCAAATTTCTGAATACAAAGGCGTGTTGACATTCATCCTGAAGATGTAAATTTGTTTTCTAAATAAGATTCAGTATTGTTTGAGTTCCGCTGACACACACATGATCACACATGGATGATTATAACGCTCAATAAATCAACAGTACAACAGTAATATCAGATCATATCAGAGATTTGAAAGCACAGTTCAGTCCTTCCACAATAATAAACAGTTACAGTAACAATCAACACGTTTTTGTCATTTGTTTTGAGTTATTTCACTAAAATTGACCCTTTTCAGGGCCATAATTTTATGTGCATGCATCATTTTAAACAGTTCTTTCTCATTCATAAGTGACATTTGTCTTTGTGTTGTTTTTGAGCTTTATTTTGGTGAGAATACACAGTTTTCCCTTAAACAATACCTGTACAGATCAGTTTAAGAAATCAGTCTAAGAAAGTTTGAGTGAAAGAAAGCCTTCTGTCTAAATTATGCTAGTTAGAAATATTTTCCACAGCATTAATGCTAGATTAAACAGTGGAGTCGGTGCTTTCTGGATCATCTGAGAAATTACCCGCAACATCATTGTGAATGTGGTAGTAATACAGGAAGAGGAAAAACCCTGAAAAAAGAATCAGAGAAGCTTATTTCGACTAATTAAAATACATTTCAGATATACATGTGTGCATGTCTTTTAAACTATGACTAAAAATAATCAAACTTTTGGTCAAATGATTATGAGTCCCATTAAAAGCCCTTATAAACAATAAATTAAATTAAAAATATATTAAATTAAATTGTCAAATAAAAAAAATATTCTAATAATTTAAAAAAATAAAAATATTTTAAAAATCATTAATGAAATAATTCAAATAATTTGCTGTAATCTGTAGGAGAAATAGAAGTGTTCTACTAAGCCAAATGCACTGATGCATGTGATTGTTTCTCACCTTGTAATGAGTTAAACACAGTGAATATGTAATATGAGGGAATGAGCATCGGTCCATAACTGAAGAACGCCACAGACCACGTCAGACCGAAGAGCAGGAACAAACTCAACACCATCATCAGCTGCTTTCTGAACATCTTTCTCTTGCCATCAACTGCTTTTATGTTTCTGGCCTGAATGACCTTAGTGACGATCATGATGAAGATTCCTGTCGAGAAGATGAAAACTAAAGCATAGTAGCCGATGTTCACTATATAGTGAATATAAGGATTTGTAATCCAGCACCTGTAATGAAAGAGAATAAAATAATAAGACAGTCAGTAGACATTCAGAAATGTATTAATTTGTAACATTAGACTTACATTTGTGTGATTTTTCCAGACGTTGAGTTCAGGATTACTGCTTCATATCCTCCTATAGAAACGATAACTACAACTATTGGAGCGGGACACGCTGAAAACACACAGAAAACACAATAGTTGTAGCTGTAGTTTCATTACAACTGTTTTTTTTTTTTTGTTTTGTTTTGTTTTCCAGATACACGATTTGTTTCCTTGTGCCCAAAGTAAAGATATAGGGCCTGTTTACACCTGGTCACTTCATGCGTTTTCTCTGATCAGATATCACTCTAATTTTTTTAACACTGTTCTATTTACACTTGGCCACATAAATGTGTCTCCCCAAAATGGACATCCGATCTTAAATTCCCGCACTATATGCAAATTTATAGTGTTCACATCAATGAAAACAGATATGCGCATTTTATTCATCATCAGCTAATTGCAAGATCAAAGGCCACAACAGGAGAGAGAGCGGCATCAGCACTGGAAAGATAATGAGAATGTTTGAGTGTTGAGAATCTGTGAATTACTTTCAGTTTCATTTGTGGCAGTGTGTGCGTTGGCTTGCTGAAGAGATGCTCAGCTACTCACCCACGGCAGTACATGTTACATTAGTGCTGTCATATCTGGATATGACGTTATATAGCCTATGACACGCTCTCACACATTTATTATTTTAAGTAAGTAGTCAAATTTACATGGTTTAAACAACCAGATGCATTTACACTTGTCCAGTTTTGTCTGGAATGCGTCCCAGACCACTTCCTGAAGTGGTTTGAGCGATCGGATTTAAATCCTTCTCAAAAGCGTTTCGGAGGGCATTTACACCTGGTCTTTTCACGATCAGATGAACGCATGAAGTGACCAGGTGTAAACAGGGACATAGTGTTAGTTTTATAAACTTTTGGGTAACACTTTATAATAACGTTCAGTTGTAAGTCATTTATAAGTGATTAGTTAATAATGAACTAATAATTTACAAAACATTCATAAGCGATTAATAAGTGATATGCTAACAATTTGTGTATGTTTTGTTAATTCATTTACAAGTAATTAGTTAATGATGAACTAATTTACAAAACATGACTATGCATTTATAAATGATTAATCAGTGATATGTTAATATTTTTATCTGTTTTGGAGATTAAGTTATAAATAATTTTTGTATAAAAGTGATTAGATGATGATTAACTAATCATTTACAAAACATGACTATACGTTCACAAATGATTATTAAGTAATATGCTAATGATTTACAAATCTGTCGTTAGTTATCTTAAAAAAAATAGCATATCATGAAATAATCAAACAGATCTTTAGTAAATGGTTAATAAGCTACTAGTTAATATATTATTAATCACTTAAAAATCATTGAAATGTCAACATTATACTATTATCTCACTGCTTTAAAAATACTCCATGTGTGTCAGAGAAGACATCTGTCTACACCCTCACTAGTCAGCCTTTACATTGCAGTACACACTACAGAGTATTCAAAACCTGCTGTGTAAACGCATGAATAAATCATTTACAAAGCTTTCTGCATGCCCTAATCTAAAGTGTAAACTACTCATCAGTTGTAAATGTGTTACACATTATTTGTAGATTTTTCACCCCAGTGTATACACACACAATCTGTAACCAGCAGGTTTGTAAAACATTTACAACTGATGAGTAGTTTACACTTTCGATTAGGGGATGCAGAAAGCTTTGTAAATGCCTTGTATACACCTACAGATCATTTGTAACAGGTAAGAAAAATCTACAAATAATGTGTAACACGTACAACTGATGAATAGTTTTCACTTTAGATTAGGGGATGCAGAAAGCTTTGTAAATGATTTATTCATGCGTTTACACAGCAGGTTTTGAATACTCTGTAGTGTGTACTGCAATGTAAAGGCTGACTAGTGAGAGTGTAGACAGATGTCTTCTCTGACACACATGGAGTATTTTTAAAGCAGTGAGATAATAGTATAATGTTTACATTTCAATAATTTTTAAGTAATTAATAATATATTAACTAGTGGCTTATTAACCATTTACTAAAGATCTGTTTGATTATTTCATGATATGCTATTTTTTAAGATAACTAACGACAGATTTGTAAATCATTAGCATATTACTTAATAATCATTTGTGAACGTATAGTCATGTTTTGTAAATGATTAGTTAATCATTATCTAATCACTTATAAATGTCTTACAACAGAACATTATTATAAAGTGTTACTTATTTTTGTAAACACAGCCTGTCTAAATACTCAATTACTGCATTAAAAGCTTTAAAGTGCATTAAAATTGTGTGATGCACACCTATACTTAATGGACCTGAGCTATGATGAATTAACAATGAGCAGTTGTATTTTTTATTAATTATCATTAACAGAGAATAATAAATAATGTAACACATATATTGATCTTTGTTAGTACTGAAGGGACCTTATCGTAAAGTTTTGATTAGCTGGTGTTGAACAGATTTATTTCCATAAGGCAACACTCTAATAGGTGTTTTGTTGCTCTAACTCACCCCAGCCCAACACGGTGATCTTCCTCATGTAGTTTGTGATGGTGACGTTCTGTCTGAGGAGCCATAAGTACATATGAAGAGCTTGAATGAAGAACCAGGTGAATGAGGCCAGCATGGAGTAATGCAGGAGCAGCGCTATGAAGACGCACGCAGCGTTGTCTTGTGTGTTAGCGACGCTCTCGTTTGACAAAAACGAGGCATTCAGTAGAAACAAAGCCACAAACATGTTCATCAAGATCTTCGTGGCCTGATTTGATTTGGCTTTCCTATTAAAGCATAAAAACAACTGTTCTTGTAACCTGAACTTTAATACTTTAGAGAATAAGGAAATAGGATTTCAGTATTTGTACTTCAAAATTTCAAGTTTAATTCAATGTGTTGCTGTTTCTTTGTAAATGCACTAGCAATTTCTGAGTGAAAATTGTTTCTTTGTTTAGTATTAGTGATTACTGATTACTAAACAACACTAACTATATAATATAGTTTAAGATACTCTACCGTAGCAGGAAATGCATGAATAAAGCGACGGCCATAAAAAACATGGAGATGCCGCAGCCGATAGAAGAAATTAAAGTCAGTGATTCCAGATGTTGTGCTGTGATGTTTGCATCTGACTGAGACTGAGAGATCTAAGAAAACAAAATGAAACAGATGCACAGGAGGATTTTTAAAACCATTTTTTTCTCATCGTTTACATGTTCGCTAGCATGTAGACAGGGGCTAAAAGACTGATATTGATTAAATGGAATCTTTTAAATGAAACATGAATTACAAAAGCATAAGTTCTTCTTCATTGTGAAGCTTCTCACCATCAGTACTGCAAAGAATGTCAGATGTGAGCAGGAGCACTTTATGGTGTTGTTGTTGATTTCTGTCTCACAGCCAAATGCTGTCCAATTAAGTTCTCCTTCAAAGAAAAGAGAGCAATGAATGAAATTGATTATAAAAAAAAAAAATTGGAATGAACTGGGTTAGTTGACAGGAACTGATCAGTACAGCCATAAATTAATGTACCTTTGCCATCCCAAGAAACACAGGATGCCTTACCGCTCTGTAAAAACACATTCATTTTAATTTTGATTTCACATTGTCTGATCATTATAACAAAAGTTCAGCAACAAAAGCTTCATTACCAGATCTTTATGTTTAAAGAACATGTCAATATTGTCAGTAAGGTGGGAGATTTTGGCCCTCATCGTTAGTCCATAAACCTCATTGTTCAAAACAGTGGGAATTTCAGTTTCATCCTAAATCAGAAACCAAGAGAGCAATCATGTGCAATCGTGTGAATATAACTGATCAAGAAACATTTGCCCAAAACTAGATTTATTAAGAATCTTTCCATACAACAAGAAAAAAAAAATAATGCAGTACATTATTTCTCCAGTTTTTGAAACGTAGAACTCCAGCAAATGCAGTTCCATTGTTTTCAAGACGTGATTTATCAAAAGCCTCCTTGGAAATCTTTGCTAACCAGGAACAGTTAGTAATCAGGTCACTTTGACTCTCAACTACCTGTGAAAAGAAGAATTGCCATGATAACTGTTGAATCATACAATGTTTTAATGCATCTTGGCTCTTAGGTTTACCGTGGCATGATCTGAAGAGTAGCATATGCTTATGTCTTTGGTTTTTGTGTTCTTGGCTTGTACATAAAGAAAACCAACACCATCCTTCTTGACAATCATTGCATTGCTTTTATTGCTTTTTTCCAACTCTCTCATCTCAGACTCCAGCTTGTCTAAGGCTTCTCTGTAAAAAGGATTTAATTACTTGGTATTCTGTAACAGAGTTTTAAACATGATATCCACTGGTAACTGCACACTTACGATGCCTTTGAGGGATCAGTGTATCCATGAGTTGTCATATGTGATGTGAAACTAGTAGTTGGATTGTGAGTTGTCGTACGTGATGTCAAACTGGTAGTTGGATTGTGAGTTGTCGTACGTGATGTCAAACTGGTAGTTGGATTGTGAGTTGTCGTACGTGATGTCAAACTGGTAGTTGGATTGTTAGTTGTTGTATGTGACGTCAAACTGGTAGTTGGATTGTTAGTTGTCGTGTGTGATGTGAAACTGGTAGGTGGATTGTGAGTTGTCGTATGTGATGTCAAACTGGTAGTTGGATTGTTAGTTGTATGTGACGTCAAACTGGTAGTTGGATTGTTAGTTGTCGTGTGTGATGTGAAACTGGTAGTTGGATTGTGAGTTGTCGTGTGTGATGTGAAACTGGTAGTTGGATTGTGAGTTGTTGTATGTGACGTCAAACTGGTAGTTGGATTGTTAGTTGTCGTGTGTGATGTGAAACTGGTAGTTGGATTGTGAGTTGTTGTATGTGACGTCAAACTGGTAGTTGGATTGTTAGTTGTCGTGTGTGATGTGAAACTGGTAGTTGGATTGTGAGTTGTTGTATGTGACGTCAATCTGGTAGTTGGATTGTGAGTTGTCGTATGTGATGTGAAACTGGTAGTTGGATTGTGAGTTGTCGTATGTGACGTCAAACTGGTAGTTGGATTGTTAGTTGTTGTATGTGACGTCAAACTGGTAGTTGGATTGTTAGTTGTCGTGTGTGATGTGAAACTGGTAGGTGGATTGTTAGTTGTCGTGTGTGATGTGAAACTGGTAGTTGGTTTGTGAGTTGTTGTATGTGACGTCAAACTGGTAGTTGGATTGTTAGTTGTCGTATGTGACGTCAAACTGGTAGTTGGATTGTTAGTTGTTGTATGTGACGTCAAACTGGTAGATGGATTGTTAGTTGTCGTGTGTGATGTGAAACTGGTAGTTGGATTGTTAGTTGTCGTATGTGACGTCAAACTGGTAGTTGGATTGTTAGTTGTCGAATGTATTGTCAAACTGGTAGTTGGATTGTTAGTTGTCATTTGTGACATGAAACTGGTAGTTGGATTGTGAGTTGTCGTATGTGATGTGAAACTGGTAGTTGGATTGTGAGTTGTCGTATGTGATGTGAAATTGGTAGTTGGATTGTGAGTTGTCATTTGTGACGTGAAACTGGTAGTTGGATTGTGAGTTGTTGTGTGTGACGTGAAACTGGTAGTTGGATTGTGAGTTGTTGTGTGTGACGTGAAACTGGTAGTTGGATTGTGAGTTGTCGTATGTGACGTGAAACTGGTAGTTGGATTGTGAGTTGTTGTATGTGACGTGAAATTAGTAGTTGGATTGTGAGTTGTCACATGTGATGTGAAATTAGTAGTTGGATTGTGAGTTCTCTTATGTGCCGTGAAACTGGTAGTTGGCTTGAGAATTGTTGTATGTAATGGCAAACTTGCAGTTGGCTCGGAATTTGTCATATGTGATGTGAAACTTGTAGTTTGATTGTGATCTGTCGTATGCAATGTGAACCTGGTAGTTAGATCGGAAGTTGCTGTGTACGACGTGAAACTGGTAGTTGGGTTGGTAGTTTCTGTATCTGGCGTGATACTGGCAGTTGGGTTAGTTGCCGTATACGTCACGAAACTGGTAGTTGGGTTGGGAATGGTTTTATCTGGTGTGAGGCTGGTAGATGGGTTGGGAGTTGTCATATATGATGCAAAACTGGTAGTTGGGTTGGGAGTTGTCGTTTCTGGTGATAAACTGGTAGTTGGCTCGGGAGTTGTATTATCTGATGTGAAACTGGTAGTTGAATCAGGAGTTGTCGTATATGATGCGAAAATGGTAGTTGGCACAGGAGTTGTCGTATATGGCGCAAAACTGGTATTTTGCTCGGGAGTTGTTTTATCTGACGCAAAACTGGTAGTTGGGTTGGGAGTTGTCGTTTCTAGTGCTAAACTGATAGTTGGCTCGGGAGTTGTTTTATCTGATGCAAAACTGGTAGTTGGGTTGGGAGTTGTCGTTTCTAGTGCTAAACTGATAGTTGGCTCGGGAGTTGTTTTATCTGATGCAAAACTGGTAGTTGGGTTGGGAGTTGCTTTATCTGGTGTGAAGCTAGTAGTTGGGTTAGGAGTTGTCGTATATGATGCAAAACTGGTAGTTGGATCAGGAGTTGTCGTATATGGCACTAAAGTGGTAGTTGGCTCTGAAGTTGTTTTATCTTGTGCCCTGGTAGTTGGGTTAGGAGTTGTCGTATACAATGCGAAACTGGTAGCTGGGTTAGGAGTTGCTTTATCCGTTGTGAAGCTGGTAGTTGGGTTGGGAGTTGTCGTATGTGGTGATAAATTGGTAGTTTGCTCAGGAGTTGTATTATCTGATGTGAAACCGGTAGTTGAATCGGGAGTTGTCGTATATAATGCGAAAATGGTAGTTGGCACAGGAGTTGTCGTATATGGCACAAAACTGGTATTTTGCTCGGGAGCTGTTTTATCTGACACAGAACTGGTAGTTGGGTTGGGAGTTGTTGTATATGGCACAAAACTGGTAGTTGAGTCAGGAGATGTCGTTTCTAGTGCCAAACTGATAGTTGGCTCGGGAGTTGTTTTATCTGATGCAAAACTGGTAGTTGGGTTGGGAGTTGCTTTATCTGGTGTGAAGCTAGTAGTTGGGTTAGGAGTTGTCGTATATGATGCAAAACTGGTAGTTGGATCAGGAGTTGTCGTATATGGCACTAAAGTGGTAGTTGGCTCTGAAGTTGTTTTATCTTGTGCCCTGGTAGTTGGGTTAGGAGTTGTCGTATACAATGCGAAACTGGTAGCTGGGTTAGGAGTTGCTTTATCCGTTGTGAAGCTGGTAGTTGGGTTGGGAGTTGTCGTATGTGGTGATAAATTGGTAGTTTGCTCAGGAGTTGTATTATCTGATGTGAAACCGGTAGTTGAATCGGGAGTTGTCGTATATAATGCGAAAATGGTAGTTGGCACAGGAGTTGTCGTATATGGCACAAAACTGGTATTTTGCTCGGGAGCTGTTTTATCTGACACAGAACTGGTAGTTGGGTTGGGAGTTGTTGTATATGGCACGAAACTGGTAGTTGAGTCAGGAGATGTCGTTTCTAGTGCCAAACTGATAGTTGGCTCGGGAGTTGTTTTATCTGATGCGAAACTTGCAGATGGCTTAGGAGTTGTCATATATGATGCAAAACTGGTAGTTGGGTCAGGAGTTGTTGTATTTAATGCGAAACTAGTAGTTAACATGGAAGTTGACGTACCTGCCGCAAAACTGGTAGTTAGGTTGGGAGTTGTTTTAACTGGTGCGAAGCTGATAGTTGGGTAGGGAGTTGTTTTGTCTTGTACGAAACTGATAATTGGGTCGGGAGTTGCTGTATATGATGCAAAACTGGTAGTTGGATTGTGAGATGTAGTGTGTGACAGTGGTGTAATGGTGGTTGATCTTCCATCAACACAAGTCACGCACATCCATTTGCCCTCTTTAAAATGCAGAACATGTCTGCTTCCTTCTTTCCCTTCAACAAAGAAATAAACAATGGATGCATTTTATTGCAACTGTGCAATAATTGAAACTAACATATATGATGTTACATGATATATGATATGTTGCTTATTTATAAACCAAGCAACACAGTCATTTCAACATTATAGATGCATGTTCATCGGTTCACACATTTATTATCGATATAGTCCAATCATATTATTGCCATAATTGATTTAGTCATGCTTTCAATAACTGTTTATTTAAAGCAATAAACAGTCAACTTATCGTGAATGAATTACTCAGAATAATTTTCAAGGCTTAGAATTAACCCAACTTAGAGGTTTTTCATTAGAGAAAAAAAAATGTCTGTTCACACTGTACTGTATTTGATTAAACTTTAATTTTTTTGAAACAGGCAATAGAAACAACTGAAAAACAAGTTTTAAAACAGACTTACCGCTGCATGTACTTTTGTCATATACTGCGTTTCTACATATCTCTCCAGGGTCAACAGACTTGATGTTTAGTTCGACATTCATGTGAAAATTATATATGTTATTATCTGATTGACATGAAATGAACTCAGTGAGTTTCAGTCATCATAAATGCTCACAGATAATTAATATGAAGTATTCACACAGTCATGTTAGCAGTATATTTCATGTCTACCTGGATATGGTGAGCTACTTCTGTTAAAGAAATATTCATCTGTCAAACTGACTTGGATGTTGATTTGGATCAGATTTTCGGAGCTGGCTGCACAAATAAAAACAACATTTGAGTTTATCATGTATATTAGCTATATATTAGGTATATAAAGCTCTATGTCATAATTTAGATGCCCACAGCCACAAACAATTTTTTATTTTATTTAATTAATAATTTTTTTTTTTTTTTTTTTTTTTTTTGCTTAAACTTGTTGATGAATCCATTTTCCAAGGTAACATACTTATCTGGCATGTAGAACAACAGACAATCATCAGCCACAGCAAATTCTTCTTTTGTCGAGACATAATTCCCAAAGACAGTGGCCTGTTTGAGACACGGTAGTTTTGTTATCTACAGGCTTTAGAAATAAATCTTTAATAATTTTCTCATAACATTCTTGAGATAAATTCCACAGTCCAAGAGTTGAGAGAGTTTGATCTGTCCACACATACTGCTGTTGGATTATGAGCTTCAGCATATAGTTGTGACATACAGCTCATTTGAAAACATGCAAATTATGTTTATATGAGCTTTAACTGAGAATTGCAGTATCTGGTTACATTCAGGTCCAGTTTATCAAGTCATCTTTGTTCACAGAGAACAATATAAATGTAGAAAATAAATACATATACTTAACAAAAGTAGCAACAAAATACCAATAAAAGCTTAACCTTTATTAGAGGCTATTAGACAATATTTAAATTAATTTGCAATATTTACATTCATATTCCCGTACAGAAAAGTTTGAACAAGTTTGAACTTTTTTCATAGAAACAATGAAATGCAACCTTTCACATATTTGAAGTACATTCACATATTTACAAGTCTGATTGAAGTGAATAAATAATTTTGGAGCCTCTGAAAGTCCATCATGGTGAACAATGACATTTTATAGCTTCATGACAGTCATTCAGATATAACAGCATCTGTAGTTGTAAACCACATTAAATAATGCAAAAAAACATTAATTGTTTCTGACAGTGTTTTCTATGTTGTTTTCATATACCAAATATACACCATATCCATATGTGTGGATTTGATTAAGCTGCTATATCGAATAATAACCATGCAAACATATGAATCCAAAGGAATGTGGACATTACTTTCATCCTGAAGATGCAAATTTGTTTAGTAAAAGAGGTTCAGTGTTGTTTGAGTAATTCTGACACGCACATAATCACATATAGAGGACAGAATGATAATTATTATGCTCAATAAATTGAACATCAGTGATATCAGGTTATATCATATTCAATCCTTCTACAATAAAATTTCAGTAACAATTGTCAGTCAATTATTTTTTCACTAAAATTGATTCTTTTTAGGGTTATTATGTGCATGCATCATTTTAAACAGTTCTTTCTTGTTCATAAGTGACTTTTGTCTTTGTGCTGTTTTTGAGCTTGATTTTGGTGAGAATACACAGTTTCCCCTTAAACAACGACAGATCAGTTTAAGAAATCAGTCTAAGAAAGTCTGAGACAAAGAAGGCCTTCTGTCTTAATTAAGCTAGTTGTAAATATTTTCCACAGCAGTAATGCTGGATTGAGCGATGGTTGTAGTGGAGTCAGTGCTGTCTGGATCATCTGAGAAATGACCCGCGACGTCATTGTGAATGTGGTAGTAATACAGGAAGAGGAAAAACCCTGAAAAAAGGATCAGAGAAATTAAATAATAAATAATTTAAAACATCCTTAGCTCTAATTATTTGCGGAAATTTGCAGGAAAAAATAGAAGCGTTCTACTAAGCCAAATGTATTGATGCATGTGATTGTTTCTCACCTTGTAATGAGTTCAACACAGTGAATATGTAATATGAGGGAATGAGCATCAGTCCATAACTGAAGAAAGCTACAGACCACGTCAGACCGAAGAGCAGGAACAAACTCAACACCATCATCAGCTGCTTTCTGAACGTCTTTCTCTTGCCATCAACTGCTTTTATGTTTCTGGCCTGAATGACCTTAGTGACGATCATGATGAAGATTCCTGTCGAGAAGATGAAAACTAAAGCATAGTAGCCGATGTTCACTATATAGTGAATGTAAGGATTTGTAGTCCAGCACCTGTAATTAGAAAATATTGAATTTCAGAAGGCCATCATTTAACATCAATAAATGTATGAATTTGTGACATCAAACCAACTTACATTCGTGTGATTTTTCCAGATGTAGTGTTTAGGGTCACTGCTTCATATCCTCCTACAGAAGCAATAGCTACGACTATCGGAGCGACACACACTGAAAACACACAGAGATAAACTGATTTAATTGAAGAAAAAAGACAAAAAAGATGCAAGCTTTGTTTCTGAATCCCAAAGTAAAGATATAGTGTCAAATTAATAAACTTTTTTAAACACAGCCAGTCTATTCACAATGAAAGTGTCCCTACTAAAAATCCAGCATAAACTCCTCTATTTTTAAACGCTCAAGACAGACGTCACTACCTAAACCTCATGCCTATTTTATTTTCTTAATAGGGTTTTGTTGCTCTAACTCACCCCAGCCCAACACAGTGATCTTCCTCATGTAGTTTGTGATGGTGACGTTCTGTCTGAGGAGCCATAAGTACATATGAAGAGCTTGAATGAAGAACCAGGTGAATGAGGCCAGCATGGAGTAATGCAGGAGCAGTGCTATGAAGACACACGCAGCGTTGTCTTCTGTGTTAGCGACGCTCTCGTTTGACAAAAACGAGGCATTCAGTAGAAACAAAGCCACAAACATGTTCATCAAGATCTTCGTGGCCTGATTTGATTTGGCTTTCCTATTAAAGCATGAAAACAACTGTTCTTGTAACCTGAACTTTAATACTTTAGAGAATAAGGAAATAGGATTTCAGTATTTGTACTTCAAAATTTCAAGTTTAATTCAATGCATTGCTGTTTCTTTGTAAATGCACTAGCAATTTCTGAGTGAAAATTGTTTCTTTGTTTAGTATTAGTGATTATTGATTACTAAACAGCACTAACTATATAATATAGTTTAAGATACTCTACCGTAGCAGGAAATGCATGAATAAAGCGATGGACATAAAAAACATGGAGATGCCGCAGCCGATAGAAGAAATTAAGGTCAATGATTCCAGATGTGGTGCTGTGACGCTTGCATCTGGCAGAGACTGAATTATTGGAGAAAAGACAGAAATGCACAGATCAGCTGGATGATTTTTTTGCTGTCATTTCTACAATGCCATAATGTTATATGTCAAAAGGAATGAGGACACACAAACTTGAAAAGACATAAAAAACACAAGTGATCTCAACTGTTTCTCCTAGATAGTAATGAGATTAAATGCAGAGCAAATGGAGACTTTAGTGGAGATCTCAACAATGTCCTAAAATGTGCTGAAGCACAAAAGTCTGTTCTTAAAAATCTGATTTCAAAAGTCTCAATATGAAATCAATTATTTCTCATCAAGTACTAATTTGAGCTGTTCCACATTCATTTTATGGCTCTAGTCAGCATAACTGAGAGCTGGTGTGGAAAACACATTGTGACGCTGCACATTTGCACAAGGTTATTTTGAATCCAACTGAGAAGATCAATCTTACTTTCTTTCCTATTGATTGGTTTATTTTAGGTCTACTCCACTTTCAATCTGAAATTTAATTCAGAGCGAGTTCAGTTTGATTGATTGAGGTGTTTGAGGGATTTTCAATCCTAACTGAGACGCCAGTCCAGGTATTAATGGATTTTTTGAGTGCATGCAAATGTAGCTACTGTATTTAAATGTTTTTTTTTTTTTTTTTTTTACGTGTTTTACGTGTTTTTTTAGAGCTCCTGAAAGTGTGAAACAGACTTATAGATATCATTGCTTTGCTATCACTAGTCAGATGCCGTATTGTGGGAGGAATATTCTTGTTCTAGAAACATTTTCAAACTAATTTTTTTGTCTTCACAGAAGAAGGAGGCTTTATTTTTTAGATGCATATATGTTAAAACTTTTATTATAACCTTTATATATCCAGGAAAAAAAAATAATAAAAAAATAAATAAAAATACAGGAGTGTCCTGACAAAGGATTTTGGATTTTGACATCTTTTGAGTTCATTAGCATATAGATGTGGACTAAAAGACTAAAAGATTTTGATTTCGGGGGATCTTTAAATAAAATATGAATTACGAAAGCATAAGTTCTTCTTCTCTGAGAAGCTTCTCACCATCAGCACTGCAAAGAACGTCAGATGTGAGCAGGAGCACTTTATGGTGTTGTTGTTGATTTCTGTCTCACAGCCGAATGTTGTCCAATTAAGCTTTCCTTCAAAGAAAAGAGAGAGATGAATGAAACTAATTATACAAATTATTTATAGAAAATATACTGGGTTTGTTGAAAGGATCATAAATGAATGCACCTTTGCCATCCCAAGAAACGCAGGACACATTTCCAACCTGTAAGAACACGTTTATTTTCATTTTGATTTCACAGTGTAATATAATAAGTTTTGCAACAAAATCTTCATTACCAGATTTTTTTTTTTAATGGTCATGTCAATATTGTCTGTAAGGTTGGAGATGTTGGCACCCATCGTTATTCCATAACTCTCATTGTTCAAAACAGTGTGAGTTTCCGTTTCATCCTAAATCAGAAACCATAACAGAGTAATCAAATATAAATGTTTGTCAATACAACAGATCAAGAAACATTTGTCCAGGTAGAATTTTTGAAGAATCAGAGTGGAAAAAACAGATGCAAACCTTATTTCCCATGTTTATGAATCGTAAAACTCCAACAAATGCACTTCCATTGTTTTCTTGACGTGATTTATCAAAGGCTTCACTGGGAATCTTTACAGACCAGGGATAACCTGCCTGGTTGCTCTCAACAACCTGCGAGAAGAAGAAATGGTGTTGATAAATGTTAATTCCTCTCCAGAGGGACTTGTTTTAATGCTTCTCAGGCCTTACGTTTATCATGTTCTGGCTTGAAGAGTAGCATATGTTGATGTCTTTGGTTGGCTTGTCCTTGGGTTGTCTTTGGAGAACACCAATAACATCCCCAATGACAATTGCCGCATTGGTTTTATTGCTTTTTTCCATCAGCTCCACCAGTGACTCTACTTTGTTCAAGTTTTCTCTGTAAAATGCATTGAATCACTTGGTATTCTGTCACTAAGTTTTATATTTTAAATCTGCTGGTAACCGCACACTTACGCTGCCTTTTGGGGCTCAACTTTATCTGTGTTTGTCTGTGGTTTATCTGTGTTTGTCTGTGGTCTATTTGTGTCATTCTGCCCATCTGGTAGATTGAAAGTCATCTCAGGCGGTGGGACAGTTGGCTCGGGAGTTGTCCCATATGGCACAAAACTGGTAGTTGGATTGTTAGTTGTGGTATGTGATGTTGAACTGGTTGGTGGATTGTTAGTTGTGGTATGTGATGTTGAACTGGTTGTTGGATTGTTAGTTGTGGTATGTGATGTTGAACTGGTTGTTGGATTGTTAGTTGTGGTATGTGATGTTGAACCGGTAGTTGGCTTGGGAGTTGTCGATCTTCCATCAATGCAGGTCACACAGATCCATTCACTCCCATTTAAATTCAGAATGTATCTGCTTTCTTCGTTCCCTTAAACACAAATAAACAGTGGATGCATTTTACTGCAGTTGCCCAACAATTGAAACAATATCAGATGCATGTTCATCAGTTCACATATTTATTGGTCATATAGTCTAGTCATATTATTGCTATGATTTTGTCATTCTATTAACTTCAAGCACTAAACGAATTGAATTTCTCAAACTAGTGCATTCTGTTTAAAAGGCTCAAGAAACCCTAATATTAGGCCTACAACTATGCTGGAAATAAGCATGCTGTAAGATATTTTTGATTCTGAAATCAAACTTTATAATTCTTAAGACTCAGACTTACCACTGCATGTATAATATCCATATGCAGCGTTTCTACATGTCTTTTCAGGATCAACAGGAGGGATTTTCAAACAACCTAAAGAGAACATGACACATAATTCAACATAACTGTGTATAATTGCAGTGTATGATTTGATGAGGCTATGTAGACTTGGAACAGAATGGAACGTAATAAAGGACCAACATGACTAAGACATTACAGATAGTTAAAACTGGTTATGTGATAAAAGTTTTTTCTGTAGGCTATATAGTTTACATATCTGTTCGACCACACATTGGTAGTTTTCAGAATATTGTTTTTTTTTTTGAGTGGGAGTGATACTATACATTTTTATAGTAAAATACCACTGTGATATTGTCACATTTATTTGACATAATATTTTCTGAGATGCTGGTTACCAATATGAGGGTAATTTTTTGTCTGCTGTTTAATCAAAACTATTGATTAGCGAATTAATCACTATTGCAAATGGGTTTGCAAAAACTGATTTGTCCTGATAATATTTAGGCAATCGTGTCATGGGTGTTTTCTATTAGCAGTTTAGGATCAAAACTACTGACTTGCAAATTAATCACTATTGCAAAAAAGGTCTGAAATAGCTCACGATTCAGTTCGATTGATTTCTGACGGTTGTACTTTACAAGACAGAGAACAAAAATAGCACTATGTGACGTGATATTTCCTGATAATATTTCAGCAGTCATGTTATGTATGTTTTCTATCGGCAGTTTAGAATCAAAACAAGCAATTTGTGAATTATTCAGTATTGCAAAAATTCTGAATTAGCTTGCAATTCAGTTTGATTCATTCGGACAGCTCCCTCACACACTGAATCGATCATTTGCAGTGTTTTTTTTTTTTTTTTTTTTTTTTCACAACGAGGTTCTTTATAAGACAGAAAACAAAATAGTGCTGGAATAAGTGATATTTCTTGCTAATATTTCTGCAGTCGTGTTATTCATGTTTTCTTTCCACTGTTTAGAATCAAAACGAACGATTAGAGAATTAATCACTACTGCAAAAATAGAAACAGTTTGTGATTCAATTGGATTGATTCGGACAGTTTGCTTATGCACTGAATTGTTTGTTTGCAGTCCTAACTACTTTACAAGACAGAAAACAAAAATAACACTAAGTGAAGTGATATTTCCAGATATTATTGTGGCAGTCGTGTTATGTAAGTTATCTATCGGCTGTCTAGAATCAAAATGAGTGATTTGCAAATTAATCACTATTGCAAAAATTTCTGAAATAGTTCACGATTCAGTTTGATTTGTTTGGACAGCTCACTTTGCAGCGGTTTCTCTCACCGTAAGGGGATACTTCACAAGACAGAAAACAAAAATAGTGGCATAATTATTAGGGACAGTCTAAATTTCTTTAAATGTGAAAAACAAGAAGACAGGGTTCAGTATACTCATCACTGATGATTCATACTACAGAAATTCAGAGTACACATTAGCCTATACAGACAAGCAAATGCACCCAGACGTAGCATGCATCATCAATAAGGTGTTTGATCTTTTAATATTAGTTTAAGTACATCAAGCTAAGTTCATGTTAAACATTTTAGAATTTCCTTATTTGTTCGAACACCTTATTTTTTTGTTTTATGATTATATAATTTAGTATTATTTTAAATATATTATTTGCATTTTTGTGTGATTTATGTCATTAAATAAAACATTAAAAAATGTATATAAATATATAAAAATACTTTTCACACCGGCTTTTCACACTTTTCATGCAGCATAATCTGTTTTCATATAATTAAAATGTTGATATATATCCTAATATATTCTAATATACGGTATATTAAAAAATGCTGCAAAATGCACACTGGAATCTATTGGTAATTTGGTACTAAATATAGTCTTATGTTGGACATCCTAATTGCAAAAACCATAGAAATTCTTAAACCAGTCTAACCAGCTAAATGGCTTAGAATTGACGCTGAGTACATTGTCATATGAAGGTCTACACTCAGTGGCATCAGTTCACCAAAAGCCAAGGTATGGCGAACTCTAATGACGTTATCAGATCTTGTGTGTGTGTGTGTGTGTGTGTGTGTGTGTGAGGAGCCTCCAAAGATGATGATGAAGATGATCATAACACAGCAAATGAGACTGTTACAGAACACTGTTATAAGATTGAAGGACTTTCAAATACTTTTCCAAGGAATTTCCAGTAGGCCTTTCAGCACTAAACATTTCAAAGCTTAAAAATCTGAGTAGTAATGTAAATTTTATTTTTAATGTGATGACCAAAAACCTTTCTCGTTCATGCTTCAATGACTGTCCCCATTTTTAAAACTAAAAGTTTCACAATATAGGAAAACTAACACTTTTATTTAAAAACGTAAAAAAGACATGAAATTACCACTATAACCAGTAGATTTGTGTAAAATTTGCAGTAGAATTTAGTGTTTATATTGTCCTCTTGCATTATCGACACACTACTTTCCTGTTTAACACTGTAAAGCTGCTTTGACACAATCTGCATTGTACAGTATAAAGCGCTATAAAAATAAAGATGACTTGACTACACTCTTAAAAATAAAGGTGCTTCACGATGCCATAGAAGAACCTTGTCTAAAAGGTTCCATAAAGAACCTTTAACATCTGAAGAACCTTTCTGTTTCACAAAAGCTTCTTTGTGGCGAAAGAAGGTTCTTCAGATTATAAAAAGGTAAGCAAGAGATGGTTCTTTAAAGAACCTTTGACTGAATGGTTCTTTGTGGAACCAAAAATGGTTCTTCTATGGCATCGCTGTGAAGAACCTTTTGAAGCACCTTTTTTTTTTTTTAAGAGTGTAGATGGCTGCAGAGGAGCATTTATTGGCTTATTATAGACATTTCCACTCCCTAACAGTTTTTTCAAGCAATTTTTAGACATTATCGAACCACTATTATAACTTTTAAAAAATCTGTTTGTGCCATTTTGTCTTTTTTGTCACTTTTTGTACTTAAAGTGTGAAGTAGATGATTGTAGGTAAGGTCACAAAGTCTCATGAACAACAAAAACTACTTCAAATTGCGAATGAGGTTATACTGACAGCGAGTGAAGAGCGCTTCTTTTATAATAACTGAAGCTGTCCGTCATTTCAGTGCAAATTCATTGAATATGAAAACTCCCATCAGATCAATGAATCTGACTAAACTTCACAATGAATCTTATATTTCCACTGTGTATCTGCTTTGTTTGTTATAATGAGAGGATTTGCATGCATGTAAAACATAGTAAATTTATATATATATATATATATATATATATATATATATATATATATACTGAATGGATTCTCACAACTGGGATTTGTCATTATTTTCAACAGCAATGCCTGCTTTTGGCTACAATGCTCAAATCACTTTGTAAATAAGTACATGCAATGGAAAATGCAATGTATCTGGCTGCAATGACAACCAATAGGATTATAGAAGAGTATGAAATCTTACATGTATCTGGATAAATGTCATTGCAGGTGGTGGTGATGGGTGTGGTAGGGCAGTTGCTAGGGTTGTTAGTAATGGTGGGTGCAGATTCGCTGGTGCTGGTAGGGCTATAAGTGGTGCTTTGCCGTGTCTGGCAAGTCCCAATATGATTTGATGTGGATCCTGCAGAATGGAAGAGATGAAATTTGTACTACACAAATTTGTACAACACAAACTAAATATAACTATTCTAAAGTAGTCTAAAATAGCCTGCGTTATGATCTGCTCTTTCTCAGGAACTCATTACAGAGCTTACAGGACAACGAACACACAGACTTCATTCAAATGGTTTGATTTGTATATACTTTCAGTCTTATCTACATTCTATTTTTGCTTTTCATCGATTGATGGAATGTTTAGAATTCATAATTTAACCAGAAGTTCGTCATTGTCACTGACAGCAAAGATCACGCATGCAAACACAAATGTGTGGAAAGTACGTCTGTACTTAAGTGGGGTTGCATGTGTGTTATACTGCGTCTATCGTAGGACGACACGTACCTGTTGAATGCAGGACTTCTGATGGAAGACATTTCGATCCATTTGGGAGAAACCACATTGTTATGTTTTTAACCATCGCATTCATTCTTACTTTATAATTCCCCTCACTGTTTGTTATGTTGAAACTGTATGATTCGCATTGTTCTAGAAGCAAGAGAGAACATTTGAACATTGATTGTTAGTTTAACTTTACAAAGTAAGTAACCTGTAGTTGATACAAAGTAAGAGATTGGTTCAATCAACAGAAATAAGTCCAAATATTGTTATATAAGTTGACTGGGCAAAAGAAAAAAAGGTTGAGATAACAAATCATGAAAATATTTTTTTACACTGAGCAGCGTTGTTAACTAAAATTATTTTAAAAACCTGCTAAAATAAAATAAAATATAATAAAATATTTGATAAAACAGAATATTTCATATGCCTTGGCAACTAACTGGGGGGAAAAAAGTATAAGATGAAGTATTAAAATTACTAAAACTGAAATAAAAATAAATTAAAGCTAAATTAAAAATTAATTAATTAATTAATTAATTAATTAATTAATTAATTAAATTAAAAACAACAATAAAAAAATAATTAAAAAGACAAATAAAAATGAAAAAAATTACTAAAACTTAAATTAAAATTAAACTGAAAGCTGTACATATAAAAATGAAAGCTAATTCAAAATATTCATAAAGATTAAAATAGTAAATGAATAATATTAAAAATAAGACTGTTACCCAGGGAAGAGGTGTTCTGTTTGACATTTACTATGCAAAAATCTCCTATCAGTATTTCATACTCTGGTGAACACGTCACGTTTATAGCTGGAAAAAAAAATTAAAAATAAAAAAATATCAGCTCAATGAATTTGTCATTCTTCATGAGCACTATCAGAAGATAAATATACAGTATTCGCAGCCACATAATACAGTTTATTTCTTATCTACCTGCACAGGTTGATCTATTGAATTCCCGGAAATGGTTATCTGTCAAAGTTTCACCAATTATTATTATTTTTGAGCAGGCTGCACAAACAAAGACAATATTATAAGTCTCTGTGCACCAAATAACATATTCTTTGACATTATAAATGCATATTTTGAAGTAAACATACTTATCTGGCATGTAACACAACAGATGATCATCAGCCACAGCAAATTCTGCTTTTTCCAAAACATAATTCCCAGAGACAGTGGCCTGTTAGAGACACAAGTTAGTTTTGTTTTCTACAGGCATAGGAAATAAATCATAAGTCCTAAATCATTTTCCTATTACATTCTAGAGATAAAGTCCACAGTCCAAGAGTCTGATGTGTCCACATACGAAACCATTGTATTATGAGCCGCTGCTCAAAGCTGCTGGACACTGACATACAGTTCATTTGCAAACATGCAAATCATGTTTATTTGGGCTTTAACGGTGAACTTCAGTACATGCTTACATTCAGATCCAGTTTATCAAATCATGTTTGCTCACAGAGAACTATTAAAATGTCAAAATGTAAAATAATTTAACCAAAAGAACAAAATGCAATGTGTACCTTTCTTGACAATAAATGACACTTGCTTTGTCATTTTGTTGATTAATAAATGACATTCGCACGTTAATAAGTTTGACTGCAGTGAATAGGTGTTTATGGGAGCCACTGATAGTCCATCATGATGAAGAATGACATTCAGAATAACTCAGAATTACAGCAGTGTTTTCAGATGATGTTCCTTGAAATGCTATTTCAAACAACCATGCAAATATCTGAATCCACAGGTGTTTGGCCTTCAGTATCATCCTGAAGATGCAAATTTCTTTGTAAAAGAGCTTCATTGTCCGAGTCTCTCTGGCACACACGTGATCACATCATTATGCTCAATAAATCAAAGAAATCAATAATATCAGGTCTTGTCAGAGATCTGAAAGCAGTTCGACAATAACAGTTTCAGTATTGATCAGCACAGATATTTGTCAGTTTTTCAGTCAAAACGGCTCTTTTTAAGCTCGTCATTTTATATAGAAATGTCATTTTGAATGAATCTCTCCTTCAGAAGTGATATTCGTCTTGTTTTGGGGCCTGATTTGGTAAGAATATGATCAAATTTAGATCTCGACAGCTAGTGTGTCAAAGTGTTTAAAGCAAAAATGTCAACTTTTAGCAACATTTTCTGAATAAAAAAAAAAAAAGATTAATAGTAACACAGTCAGTAGTAAAAACTTGTTGGTGGGAATAAATATTGTTATTTAGTTCATTGAAGTGTGTACTTACGCTGTAGGGTTAGGATCTCAGTAAATGGGTAATTTCTCGCAACATACCAATACCTCATTGTTCAATGGCAGCATTACTGAAGTCATAATGACAGTAAAACATATCTTGCAAATATGAAGCACCTTATATTTTTGCCTAAAAGTTAGTCTAGCCACAGCGTGTCAAAATCCACGTCACACTTGTCCAAATATGGTAATTACAGGCCCTGCCGGCTGAGGGTGGGTTATAACAGAAGGTCAGTTAAATAGTTATTTCTTCTCATTAAAAATAAAAATATAATTTTACAATTATAGATTCCTATCTAGGGCTAACCTGATGTGTGTGTGTGTGTGTGTGTGTGTAACACACATTTGTACTCATTTCCCAAAATGTATCAAAGTCAAATGTAAACAAATGTAGTACAGTATCCTCTCTCACCTAGATACTTAAATTTAAAGACATGAAAATAGCAGTTCATTATAAAATTGTATGCAAATAAAGGCAGTTTTAGTGAAATATAACAATTTAAATAACCAGTCTTATTAATAAATGTATTATATTTTAGGCTACATGGAAACAAATATGTAAATGTGAAATATGTAACATCAACTATATTGTTATTATATTTATATTGTGGTATTTATTGTGGTATTTATTTATTTATATTGTGGTATTTATTTTTATTGTGGCATAACAGACAGATAGTTCATGTAAACGTACCTATACTAAAACTGCACTGCAAAAATCTTTCAAATGAATGTCTTTGGGAATGACAAATGCAAAAGGTGTTTAAAATGACAACATTTTAAAAAAGACTGTAGGTACTGTGCAAAAACTTTAATGAAGAACAGCAAGCAAAACAAAACAACAATAACAAACACTCAGAATTAAAGTGTGCTTGACGAGTCCAGGTGTTTATGGTGACTAGACTTGGGCAAAAAATGTTGGAACTCGCTGGCAGGCTCCCATGTGTCATCCCAAGTTTTGCCACTGTAAAGTATCATAAGTGCACATAGAGTATCATTAGAACACAGAACAAAAATCAAGATCATTGCTGGGTTTAATTTAGAGAGTTCACTGACATTTAGTGGCATTAACCCTGGCTACTTAACTGCATAAAAACACTCTTGGATTAGCTGGAAAGGGGCTATGACTTTCAGAATAAGTTGCAGAATACTGAATAAGTTTTAAAAGTTCAGCATGTTTTCATGTTGCATTCTGATCTGCAGATCTGGCAGTTCTACAGACTCAGAGATAAGGATAGAGACTGTATCTTGCTCCCACTGCCATTCATCATTGTTCTCCCCTTCTTCATATTTAATACTGCTCTTCTCTTTCTCATGCATTTTATCACCACTACTGTCACTGTTCTCGTCTTCATTGCAAGACACTACTGGAAACAATTATTGGTCCAAAACCTCAAAAAATAAGATGCAAGTTTATTCATTTGAGTCTTAATGGATGCATTTTACATCATCTAGAACGGTTTAGAACACAGATCTTGTGTGACTGCAATCAGTGCTTTGAAAATCACATGTAGAACAGTATTCTCCATCTTAGAAATATTGCTAAATTAAGACAAGTTTAGTGTTTCAGATGCTGAAAAATTATTTTATGCGTGCATGATTTACTACTACTACTGTAATGCATTACTGGGTAAATGTGCTGCTCAATAAATAAGCTTCAGCTAGTTGTGTATGTAGCAGCTTGAGTACTTAAAGGTGCCATAGGTGATTGTCTTCAGAAACATTTTTTGTTACTCTGGTTGAAAGTCTCTTCACATCCTGATAGCAATCATTAAGTTAAGTGGTCTAAATGTATTTATCGGTATTTATGTATTCTGTGGAAGGTGTAAGACCAAGAAATGTTCGTCCAATCAAAACGCTCGGTCCGAGGCCTCCGAGCGTTTTAATTGTCTCTCCTACCAGTCTGTCAACGTATGTATTAGCATACCTCTGCACACCCTGTTCACACAGACAGGATACGTCATCGGTGCGTTCATGCACACTGTGCAGACAGAGCAAGAATGGCAGACAAACATCAACAACCCGATCTTCCTTCCTGGTATTGTAGTACTTTTACTAACTGTACTATAAAGTTTTCTCACCGGTGAATGACACATGATGTAGCCCAGTGGTTCCCAATTCCAGTCCTCGCGCCCCCCGCTCTGCATATTTTGCATGTCTCTCTTAGTTAACACACCAGATTCAGATAACCAGCTCGTTAGAAGAGAGCTATGCGCATGAACTGTGTTCCGATTGACATGCTCCCTACACAGTGTTCATTGCTCCCTACTCCCTGAACAGAGGAAATCCGTTGAAGTTTATTTCACTTCGGAACATTTACTCACGGATTTGCAATGCACAGCGTCTTCACACACAGACGAAACTTACTAGAGAAGTGTGACATAATATACCTCTGTAAATAAATACAATTTAAATTCATGTCTCGCACACTTTAATGCCCTTTGTATGGAATATATACGCTCGCTTTGAACTGGAATCATGGCGGAATATCTGGTGATGTCCACTTCACAGGGCACTTATGACTTACGGTCGAACAGAACAACCGTCGGACGTGATAAGATATACATATGAAATGTGCAGAGCGGGGAGGGCGCGAGGACTGTAATTGGGACCCGTTGATGTAGCCTATTGTAGTAATTTATGTTGTCTCTGGTATTCTGCTCTTTGAGCATATGTGCGTTCAGGGGGCGTGGCTTTGGATGGCGATTGCAGGGAGGGCGGGACGTTCGCTTTCAGTGCTATCGGGCTAAAGTTAGCATTTTCCGAGATCTCCAACTGCACCTTTAACTAGAAACCAAAAATATGATCACATCAGCCCCATTTTATTGTCAATACACTGGCTGCCTGTCAACTGTTTTTAAAATTGTATTAATTACTTAGAAAGGACTGAATTGTCCAGCTCCCACAATCCATTGTGTCCACTTCAATCACAAAGTTCTGGGCTCTTACTAATAACTAATGTCTAAATCCACACAAGGAGGTAGACCACACAGCTAGACTTACCACACAGTGCAAGGCAACCAGTGAACTTTCAATTCTGCTTTCCCTGCACACACACACACACACACACACACACACACACACACACACACACACACAAAGTAATAATTATTTTAGCTGTTTAAGCAATCACTGGATAGGGCATAACAGATTGTTTTAATATCTTTAAAGGCAAGAATCAGTCACAGAGACAAGCAAGCAGCCTAATAAAAAGCATTTTACCTCATTTATTCTTTCCCCAGTTATTTTATCAAATAGGAAGATCTTCTGCCTACTACATTTCCGGCAACCTTAATGATCAAAAGATAAGGAAAGTTTATTAAGCAGTGAGTGTCATGCTTTGTTGTTGAATCTCAAGTTAATAGTTATTTCACTTGTGAGGTGATCTGTGGTCCTGTCCACTTGTGTCCAAGTGACTTTGTCCTTGCTTTTTGTTGATCAAGCAAAATGAACTGGGCTGGGTTTCCCAAAGCCCTCGTAGCTTAAATCAGTGATTGACATTAACCACAGCCCTTAGACACTGGCCACTTAAACACAGCTAAATAACTAAAGAACAAAATACTGTTTATTGGGTACCAATGACCTGACGACCCAAATAAATCTAATTTGCCTGAAGTCAACTTTGTTTGAGAGCAAATTTATTAATAGTGTGGATTAAGGTATACCACTGCAATACAAAACTTACCCTTTCTTCTCTTCTTCGCACATGGCCCCTCCTGACTCAAGCACTGGGAGATGGAAGAGGCAGCAGGTGGAGGACAAGACTGTGAAAGGGAGAGATCTGTGGTGATAAGAGATGGAGGAGAGACAGAGGTGGCAGAAGGTGCTGGAGAACAGATTGAGGTTTTTGTCCTTTTCTTCCTCTGTCGCAAAGACTTACAGCATGGCAGTGGAGGGAGAGGAGGAGAAGAGTGTGGAGGAAGAACAGTTGTAAAAGTAGTAGAGGAGGGAGGAGAGAGAGAAATTGGAGAGTGTGGGGAAGACAGGGGAACAAAGTTGAGTATAAATACAGTCTCAGACTCCTTTGTGTGACTCTCCGGCTGCTCCACGGTGAGGCTCTCTGGCTGCTCCACAGTGAGGCTCTCTTTTTTAATGGTGAGGCTCTCCTGTTTTACAGTGAGGCTGTCTGGCTGCTCCACGGTGAGGCGCTCCTGTTTCACAGTGAGGCTCTTCGGCTGCTCTACAGTGAGGCTCTCTTGTATAATAGTGAGACTCTCCGGCAGCTCCACGGTGAGGCACTCCTGTTTCACGGTGAGGCTCTCCGGCTGCTCCACGGTGAGGCTCTCTTTTTTAATGGTGAGGTTCTCCTGTTTTACAGTGAGGCTGTCTGGCTGCTCCACGGTGAGGCTGTCCGGCAGCTCCATAGTGAGGCTCTCTTTTTTAATGGTGAGGTTCTCCTGTTTTACGGTGAGGCGCTCCTGTTTCACAGTGAGGCTCTTCGGCTGCTCTACAGTGAGGCTCTCTTGTATAATAGTGAGACTCTCTGGCAGCTCCACGGTGAGGCTGTCCAGCAGCTCCATAGTGAGGCTCTCCGGCAGCTCCACGGTGAGGCTCTCCGGCTCCAAAACGGAACCGTTGCTGTTGCTGGGGCTGTTGTGCTGCTCTGCTATGGGGATGTCATTGTCCAGCTGCTGTGCTGTGGAGGTTGCTTTAATACAAGTTTACATTAATTTCAAATCTGTACATATTAACAAAAAAAAATAATAATAATACAAGTATTTTAAATAAGTATTATTTCTGAACAAAAATCTTGCTCTTACACTTAGTCAAGATAAATTCATAAGCCCTTCGCATCTTCTCCAAAAAATTTCTTGTGACAGGAGTAGGGTGCAGATGGGTAATTATGTCTGCAACCCACTTATTTGAAGCCTTTTTATTTTGTTTGCCAATAAATAAAATGGGCTTGTAACCCACTGCCTCAAGTTTCCGCACCTGAAATTAACAAAAGCAGTTACTACACATTAGTTAAACCCACTGAATTATTAAATACATTAGTATTTAATAATTCATAGTAGAAAATTAGCGTTAATCTGTTTCATAAAGATTATTATTTGATAAAAACATTACTGCATCTTGTATTTTATACAATCAAAGTTCAATTTCAGATAAGGCCAGTTTCTACCGTTGTCAACATGACTGACTCATTATTTGACAGAGAACACAACTTATTGTTCCTCTTTAGCACAATTTAAAGATAAAAAAGAGTCTTCCTTGTATGAAATAAGACTAAGTTTATAGAGGCCACATCATACTGCTACTAGTCTATGATATTCACTCTGTGACAAACATGGGCTTTCAGTTACACTTCAAATAACACTTATGAAAAATTAGCATTTTTTACTTACTGCAATACGAGCAGAATCAATTATACGCCCAGTATTTCTGCTGTTCACCACAGATTGCCCCCACTGGCTATCCAGCGACACCACTTTGTCTTTTATTTTTTGTTTAGTGGACAGACTTCCAAAGCAGACAGAACAGCTTCTCCTGCTTGCCTGATTGGGAGTCTGACAAGACGGGCACGGCCGGAACTTGGGCCTTGTCATAACTTGACAAGAAATATACAGAAGAAATATACACAAAAACAAAAAAACAGACAGACAATGTGTTCAAATAAAGAGAGTTTTTGTAGGACCTACTGAGAGAAACAGAAAGATGGATAGATATGACAACTACAGATGTAAAGAGAGAGAGAGAATGAGTGTGTGAGCTACAGAGACAAGTACAGGTTAACAAAACAGACGCGGCTCTTAAAAGTGCGTTTGGTTTGTTTGTGTGTGTGTGTGTGTGTGTGTGTGTGTGTGGAGGGGGGTTAAAATAAAGGAGAACGTTGGAAGCTGTCAAATTTGAAGGACCTGATAAGAGAAAAAAAAAATATTCAGAATTGAACTCCTTACATTTTTACCAGTGTTTTCTTCATCAGTGTTGGCAGATTGGTCAGGTTTCGACTGGTTTTGAGTTGTACTACGTGGGATAAAATGTGCTTGGACAGGCGGAATTTTGATATTTCTGTTGTACCCTTTTATTTATTTAAGGAAAATGACAGACATGGAAACAGTTTACAATGTAGCTTTCTTTAGAGAAGAACACTTAATTTGCTTTATTTTGACATATTGAAAAAATGTGATGAGCCACAATATTGTTGTAGTTATGAATTAATTTCTATTGTTTATTATTGGTAAGATTTGTGTGTTTACTGTATAATTCTGTGTGGATTTTGAACAATTACTGGAAAACACACCAATCTGGCAACACTGTTCTTCATCTGAACACTGAAATTGTTGTGAGCTACTGTAACACGGGTAACTAAAAACACATCATAACTAAAAATCATACAATCTCCTATGATTATATGTGGGAAAAAATAAAACTTGAATTTAATTAGCTAACTTAGCTAGCCTACTAACGTTACACATTTGGTGCAGCAAGTTATATTTTTATAATGTAATTTACTGCATCACGAAACTGCTATCTTGCACTTCTAAAGGTTCTAAACACAACTTCTTGACCTGATTCAACAGTTTTTGCTCCGTAAATTTAAAGATTGTTCCCATCTGTATTAATTAACCGTTCTACTTACCGAGTGGAAAATCGCAGTGCACCCTGGGATCGCGCCATACAATGACTTCAGCGTCACTGACTGATTTGTTAATAAAGAAATAAAAAAAAAATAAAGAAATAATCAATCAATCAATATATAAATAAAGAATTAATAGGTTGACTGCATCGCATCGCGCTGATTAATCATTGATTAACCAAACGTAATCACAGCACATTAAACACGTTTATCAACATCAACAACCTCCGACAAAACTACCAGCATTACCCAGCGCCTTAAAAAATGACCCCAAGGGGTCCTGACCACGCGTCCATATGTGACGAGTTGGGAGTGAGAACGTGTAGCAGCACGTGTAGGCAGAGTGGGAGCTGATCACGCTGTCATTGGCTGATTCCTCTAGACTCCGCCCACTCCTCGTCCTGCACCAATGAGAGCAGCCGATGCCTCAATCCCCCCCCCCCCCCCCCCCCCCCCCCCCCCCCACCCCCATAGGGCAACGTTGCGCATCTCAAAGCATGCAAAATAGAACAATAACAACAACAACAACAAATGAATACAAACTTATAAATTTAAAAAAAAAAATAAATAAAATAAAAAAATAAGAGGATAAAAAAAATAAATAAATAAAAAAGGCTTATACATACATTAGGGCAGTTCTATAAAGCTTTATAAGCTTCTTATTTTGTGATCTCATATCAGAAAGGGTTCCAAGGTATATTTTAAGATCAGTGTTACAAAATGTAATATCCTCCTGAGACACCCCCCCATTACATTGTTTAGAGCATAAGAAAAAAAAAACAGAAAAATAACATTTTATTCATATTTTATTCTATGTCCTCTGTACAGGACACTAGGACTCAGTTTTTCTAAAAATAAAATGACATGGATAGACCTCAAAAAGGCATAAACAAGGGGATTTTTTTTTTTTAAATCACCAATCAATTTTTAGGTTTCAGGATTTTTTTGAGGATGATTCTCAACTATGTTATAAAATATATAACAAAATAATTTGATATACCATTTTGTTTTATGCAATGTGTGTGTAAAAATTTCCATAAACTGATTTTCCCATTAAACACAGTGTATCTATATGCTGTATCTAATTTGCACATTAATGTGTTTCTGTTGGGACAGCATGTTGAAAAAAGAATTGTCATAATGGGAGTAATAATTGGCCAGATTTTCATAATATCTAATATTTCGTAAGAAAATTGTTATATAATTTATTTTCCTGTTCGATTGTTATGTCTCCCAAAATGCATAATAAACATGTTTTTAGTCCTGGTGTCCTCTACAGTGGACATGTATGAAATGATGTCCTGTTTCATAACAGGAAGTCATATTTGAATTTGAAAACCCATAACATTTTCCTGAGATGTTGCTTTATGAAAAACAATTTGAAAATTATTCAAATTTCAATTACAAAATATAATCATATTTCCATAAGGATGTTAAATTTTTCACTAAATTAAATATAGCCATCTTTAAAGACCTAGGAGAGGGAGTGGTCATGGTGAAACTTCCACACATTTAGTATCTCTGAAAAGCCCTGAATGTGCTCTGTACAGGACATCCAGACTTACAACCGTGACATGTGAGGACTCAGAGAAATACACTAAAATACAATGTCCACTACAGAGGCAAAAACTCCATAGCTGGGTCTCAGGAGGATATGATGGTTTCTTTTGAATTACTTTTGACTTATGAATATAAAACTTTGCTAAGATAATTAACAGATTATATAATGTAATAATATAATAAGTATCGCTTTTCATTTATTCTCTTTCATTTTACTTGTTTCACTTTTCTTTCAGTTTTTATAACCATTTCTTACTTGTATGTTTGGCACAGTTATTTTTTAAGGATTACTGTTAAACTAATGTAGTTTGATTTGTATATGTTATCTATTTTAATTTTAATTACAGTTGTATTATTGTTTGTCATTTTATTAGTTTTTTTTTAGTTTTAGTTTTATTTAGTTTGAGTTATTTTAGTACTTCAATAAGCTACATGGAAATGAAATAATATTGAATCTATGGATATGTGTGTGTGTGTGTGTGTGTGTGTGTGTGTGTGTGTGTGTGTGCGTGTGTGTTGGTTTTTGTGGTTTAGGAGGACTTTTGACCTGAATACGCACCAGCATTACAGGGACATTTGGGTTTATGAGGACAGGGGCCATGTCCTTATAATTTCGACAGTGTATATGCCTTTCTCAATGTCCCAGAAGCTCCCTCTCAAAGTTTCGCGCCATGTCCTTACACACCACAAAACCCTGAAATTTTACTATACACAGTGTATCCTCTGAGCTCGAGAGTGCGCCCCTGCAGCCCGGACCCGGTACTACACCTGCGTCATCGAAAATCTGCATATTTTACACTTGTGTAAGTTTGGAGGCCGCTGATTGGCTAATCGCGAAAACAAGATGGCGCCGGTGGGCGGGGCTACATCATGACGCTATGTAGCTTCGGAGAAGTTTAAATATTTAAACATTATTTTCTATAATTAATCGATTGTATATGAATATATTAGTGCATAGTGATCCTGCAATTAAACGTATTCCTTAAATTTCATATTATAAAGTATGAAACTGACTTGAAAGCTGTAATCAGTCAGTTTAATATGGAGAAATTAATGTAATGCTATTAATGTAACGTTAATCCTAACCGTAAAGTTAACACCAAGGCTTATAGATGGTTATTTAAATACATATTAATATTATAATTAATATTATAAATCCCGTTTACCACGTGCTCTAATCAGAGTGAGCGTGACGTTTTGTAACTTCCTGTTTGGACCTGACGGAATCTGCACCTGAAGCGAAGACACCTGTGCTGTGAGCCTGTTTGAGACAACCATTATACGAAAGGTAAGTTATGCTGCTGTTAAACCGTTTCTCTGAGAGTTTGTGGCTCAGTTTGTCTTGTTCGTGAGTGTCTTGTAGGCTCGTTGCGGCCTTTGCTCGTTAGTTAGAAAGCAGCTAGCGCGTGATGCTAACGGCGCTAGCATATTTACAGTAATTGTCAGTCTATTAATAGTTACTTCGGACGAGAATCAGCAGTGCTTGTCAGTTTTAACTTATTTTCGTTTACAGTATAACTGTAACTGTAATAGCATAGTCTAGCCGTCATAATAATGTGTTGTCATGACTACAGTCTGTGAAGGGGAGGGGCTTCCACTCAGTACAGTATCCTGACATGCCAGTTCTGTTAAATATTACTACTGTTCGGCTTGGTTTAAGGAGATTATTACTTATTACTTATGAAAACTTACTGTGCAAAATAAATAAAGACACCTTTATTTGTATAGTGCTTTATAGAATACAGATTGTCAAAGCACTTTTACAAAGATAACCAGGCAAAATAGTATATTCAGCATATGGTCAGTATACATCATATTCTGTCCCAGTAGAACTGTCATAATTATTTTTTAAGCTGAAAGAAACAAACTTAATATTGTCAAATAGAATCCAATAGTTGTTGTTATTATTATTATTATTAAAGCAGACACATCAAACGATGGCTGAAGTGAAAAGGAGAAGGAGAAAGCTCAAGCCAATGGAGGAGGCCATACAGTTTTCACTTCTACAGAAAGACAAAAATGGGCTTGATGGCAGATTCATCAGTGATTTTAAAGGTGAGTTAAATATTTTGATTGAGCCAAGTTAAAGGTATAGTTCAAAAGTGAAGATTTTGTCATCATTTAGTCACCCTCAAATTGTCTCAAACCTCTATAAGTTTCTTTCTTCTGTTGGGCACAAAAGAAGATATTACTAAACATTTGATGGTTAGTAAATGATGACAATTTTCTTTTTTTTTTTGCTTGAACTATGCCTTTAGAGTGACTCGTGTAATAAAGTTGTCTCAGGTTCATTATGTGTTGTTCTCAGTGATGGTTTTACCTCTCTATTGTTGTTTAGGGAGAGGTGTGTTCAGCTGTACTGAGTTTGATAAAGGAGACTTCCTGCTGGAATACAGAGGCGACCTCATAAGCAAAGATGAATATGAGCGGAGGCAAAGGATATATCATGATGCACTTAAAGTTTTCATGTTTGAGTTTCGCTACAACGGAAAACTCCTCTGGTATGTACAAGTGTTTGATGCACGTTTATTGATAATTAAATTACATGATTCAAAATGTAGCAGTGGACATGTCCGTGGTTAAGAGTACAGGTTTTGCTAAAATGATCAGTTATGTGTTCTCAAAGCTTGATGACTTAAATGATTGGTGATCATCACAAAGAATATGATCTCTGCTGGTCCTAAGTTTTCAGTGCTGATATTGTCTGTCATTTGTTTAGTGTCGATGCAGCCCGAGATGACGGTTCTCTTGGGCGACTTGTAAACGACGACCATATTAACCCAAACAGCAGGATTAAGACTATCTCTGTGGCTGGAAAACCTCACTTATGCTTATTTGCAACAAGGAGCATCTGTCCTGGTGAAGAGATCACCTACGATTACGGTGATTCTGAGTGGCCATGGCGATGCACGGTATTGAAACCTCTACACTGTCAATTCTGATTTATTGGATTATAGTAAAGATTAACCCCCGGTTTCACAGACAAGGCTTAAGCCTAGCCCAGACTAAAATGTAAGTCTAAGCTGTTTCAATTGAAAGAAACTTGCACTGATTGATCTTAAAATATGTTAGTGCTTTTGTTTTGTCTCAAGATACACACCAGTAATGTTTTTTTTTTTTTCTAAGGCACGTTTATAAAAATTACTTAAATGTCCTAATTGAACTATGGACTGCTCCTGGCTGAGTCTAAGCCCTGTCTGTGAAACCAGGCCTAAAAGTGTTATTTGTCAGTTGTAACCCAAGTTAATGTTAGTGACTTCTTATGCATTACATTACATGCATGTTCATTCCAGTATGTCACATTGTGTGTATGTTTACACCTGTATTACGAGGACCGTGTTTTATGAGGACCATCGTAAGAACATGTTCCTGTGTGTATGTTTACACCTGTATTACGAGGACCGTGTTTTATGAGGACCATCGTAAGAACATGTTCCTGTGTGTATGTTTACACCTGTATTACGAGGACCGTGTTTTATGAGGACCATCATAAGAACATGTTCCTGTGTGTATGTTTACACCTGTATTACGAGGACCGTGTTTTATGAGGACCATCGTAAGAACATGTTCCTGTGTGTATGTTTACACCTGTATTACGAGGACCGTGTTTTATGAGGACCATCGTAAGAACATGTTCCTGTGTGTATGTTTACACCTGTATTACGAGGACCGTGTTTTATGAGGACCATCGTAAGAACATGTTCCTGTGTGTATGTTTACACCTGTATTACGAGGACCGTGTTTTATGAGGACCATCGTAAGAACATGTTCCTGTGTGTATGTTTACACCTGTATTACTAAGAACATGTTCCTGTGTGTATGTTTACACCTGTATTACGAGGACCGTGTTTTATGAGGACCATCATAAGAACATGTTCCTGTGTGTATGTTTACACCTGTATTACGAGGACCGTGTTTTATGAGGACCATCATAAGAACATGTTCCTGTGTGTATGTTTACACCTGTATTACGAGGACCGTGTTTTATGAGGACCATCATAAGAACATGTTCCTGTGTGTATGGTTACACCTGTATTACGAGGACCGTGTTTTATGAAGACCATCATAAGAACATGTTCCTGTGTGTATGTTTACACCTGTATTACGAGGGCCGTGTTTTATGAAGACCATCGTAAGAACATGTTCCTGTGTGTATGTTTACACCTGTATTACGAGGACCGTGTTTTATGAAGACCATCATAAGAACATGTTCCTGTGTGTATGTTTACACCTGTATTACGAGGACCGTGTTTTATGAGGACCATCATAAGAACATGTTCCTGATGTTTGATTGAAGAATCTCAGTGTGTCATTTGTTTGAAAAAAGCCTGGTATTTGAAGACCCTAGTTATTACCATGACATTGGGCTGCATGGTTGTGAAATATTAGGCTTAACACGGATCATTCACAGCTCATTGTGGCCATATATGATATTGAAAACTTATAATTGTTATCTTTAGATTATGTATATTGTAATAGAAGTTGCTAAAAAGCCTTGTTTGAAATTGACTTTCAGGCAGTATTGTGCAGTTTTAGCATATTTTTGTCACATTATATTATTTAATTTTTTTTGCTTTTTTAATTTAAATAACTTTCTCCAAGATTGCATATTAATTTATTCGCAACTTATTTTCAGATGATAACTGAGAAGAATCAGTGTCTAAAGAACTCTGAACAAGGCACAGCAGCTATGAAGGTATCCAAAAAGTTCTTGTAATAATTGTGTTAGTCCTTAAAGAGTAGAACAGATTACATTGTCTCTTAGAAACAGATGTGAACATTGTTTGCTGCATTATTGTGGGTGTAAAAAGTGAGCCTTGGCCACATGCTGTACATCTAATGCAGACGCTGTGTCTCAAATAACCACCGTTTCTCTCATACACAGAAATGCTTGAACTAAGGGTGCTGTCCAAATTTGTCTAGTTACCAATGTCCCGGTAATAATAAGGATACTAATAGACCAGACCTTTGTCAAACTAACAAAACCGTGACTCTTCAGTCAAGTCAAGAACATGTTCTTATGTGGTCCTCATGAAACAGGTTCCTCATAGCACAGGTTTTAACATACACACAACCTGACATACTGGGATGAACGTGCATGTAATGCAGTGCAAAAAAAAAAAAAAAATGAACATTATCTTGGGTAACACTTATATATTGAAATTGATTTGAAATGTTGTAATCTTACTTGTATATTACATTGATAAAATATATAAGCAAGATTATGAAATAATTTTATATCTATATTTTAAATCAGTATTTCATGCACACATTTATTCTCAATGTTACAAATGTCTAATTTAATATTTTCTAGGCTCTTAGTGAGGTTGAACTATCCACTCTTGAAGTCCACACTCTGTCCCAGTCAGAAGTCAGAGACGTAGAGAAGGTATTGTGAATTATTTTTGTTTGTTTTTATAATTTTTTTTTTTTTTTTAATCATTTTTAATTTTCTATGTTTTAAATCAGTATTTCATGCACACATTTATTGCCTCAATCAATGTTACAAGTGTCTAATTTAATATTTTCTAGGCTCTTAGTGAGGTTGAACCTTCCACTCACACTCTGTCCCAGTCAGAAGTCAGAGACGTGGAGAAGGTATTGTGAATTATTTTTGTTTGTTTTTATAATTGTGTTTTTTTTTATTATCATTTTTAATTTTCTATGTTTTAAATCAGTTTTTCATGCAAACATTTATTGCCTCAATCAATGTTACAAGTGTCTAATTTAATATTTTCTAGGCTCATAGTGAGGTTGAACCATCCACTCTTGAAGTCCACACTCTGGTCCTGTCAGAAGTCAGAGACGTAGAGAAGGTATTGTGATTTTATTTTTGTTTGTTTTTATAATTATATTATTTTCATTTTTAGTTTTATATCAGTTTTAAATCAGTATTTCATGCACACATTTATTGTCTCAATCAATGTTACAAATGTCTAATTTAATATTTTCTAGGCTCATAGTGAGGTTGAACCATCCACTCTTGAAGTCCACACTCTGGCCCTGTCAGAAGTCAGAGACGTAGAGAAGGTATTGTGAATTTGATTTATTTATAAAAAAAATTATTTCATGTTGTCAGTGATCAGACTGGAAAAGGTCATTCATTATACATTTGGACAATCCCTGAATCCTTTGTCTGCAGTATTTATTTTTTATTTCCATTTCCTTAATTTAAGGTGGCTCCAAAGAAGGACCAGTTACCATTGGATCAGGACTGTGTTGAGAAGGTAATAAAATGCGCATTGCATAATTTTAGAAAATGCTAGATTGATGTTGTAAGAAATCATCTCTACATGAGCCTTGCTTTTTTCATTGTTTTCAGATGTCACCTGTCAAAGAGCATGTGTTAAATGAGGAGCAGAGCTTTTGTGCCCCTGCTGAAGGAGTTAAGGAGGTATTCACATGTTTCGGGTGAACTGTTATTAGTGCAACAGTGAATGCTCTGAAGATCATCTCTGCATGGGCTGTGATATACTTAGGAATAGTATTTAATTAATGATCTGTTTTCAGTAATATCCAGTAATATTAGTCAATGTCTAAATCAGGGGTGCCCAAACTCAGTCCTGGAGGGCCGATGTCCTGCAGAGTTTAGCTCCAACTTGCCTCAACACACCTGCCAGGAAGTTTCTAGTATGCCTAGAAAGAGCTTGATTGGCTGGTTCAGGTGTCTAATTGGGGTTGGAGCTAAACTCTGCAGGACACTGGCCCTCCAGGACTGAGTTTGGGCACCCCTGGTCTAAATAAAGATTAGTAGTAATCTATTAAGACATTTTAAGGTCTGTAATGTAAATGTTCTTTAATGATTGTAAGTGATCTTATTAACTGAATGACCACAACTTCACTGTCACTAAAAATACATTAAATGATTATTGAAAGACAGTGTAGCTCGTAATGTAGTTTCACATGCATGTTTTAGGATCTTTCTTTTTTGCTGTAATTTCACATTCACTGATGTTTTTTCTTCACAGGTCTGCAAACATGTTGTGGTCACTTCAACAATCTCAAGCATGGACAAATGTGCTGAATGCGTGGGACCTGTAGCAGCACTCAAATGGATTGGCCTGAGATGCAAATGTTAGTATGGTGTCTTGTTCTATATGCAGCATGATGTGTCTTAATTCATTTTAGTATCACTAATTTATGTTATGAATTCAGCTCAAATTTGTATAACTGTTGAAGTGTGTGATCAGTAGGAGATATCGGATGATTGTTTATGCACAGATATGTAATACCATTAACAATAATAGGGCTGTAATATTGTTTTCACCTTTATTCTATGTTTAGGCATAGAATCCCATGTTAGCAGTTGAACATGTCCTGACACATGGCATTTCTCTCATAGTGTGCTCCAGTTTTTGGCACAAGTCCTGCTATTCGAAGCTTCATGAATGGAATGGAAACCAGTCATCGTGGGTAAGAGAATATTTGATTCTATGACTTTGTTCCTTATTTTTATGAGTTATCGGTTCTGTAAATTAATCATAAATATCTTGACAATAGGAAGTAAGTTCAGAGGAAGATGAGCTGTCAGATGAGGAATATATACCAGAGTCTGAGTCAGACAATCAGTCAGACAGTTCAGATGAGTTGACAACAAGACCAGCAAGTTACGATCAAGCTAATCTCCTCTCAGATATACAGGAAGCAGCATCCTCTAAGTTTAGTGAACCTCAGAGATCAGATGTAACTGCCCTGAATGTGTCTAAGGGCAAAGGAAAAGGAGACTTAAAGGCCAGGGAAGCAGCAAGTGTGTATGATGAGTCTGACTTACTTTGCCATGAGGAGCAGTTGACTGATGTTGAGACAGACAGTGATTCAGACCGTTCTGGTGAACATCACCTTCCCAGAAAGCAAGGCTCAGTGTTACGCAGGTCAACAGATGTGCTTATATCACCCCAATCACACAATAGAAAGGACAGTAGTGAGAAGCTTTTGAATGCAAAAAGCACAGCTACGTTGAGAGAGGAAGAGAGGGAAAGCAGCGTGGCTGAAGAAGATCAGTGTGTGCAGTCAGCAAAAATCTCCTGTTCAGCAAATAGTAAGAATTATTGTTACATCTGCGGGAAACCACAGTCCAAGTTAGCGCGCCATTTGAAAACTCATAAGGATGAAGTTGAAGTTGCGCAGGCTCTGTCACTCCCGGTTCACTCGAAAGAACGTAAAGCAATGCTGCAAAAGCTCAGGAACAAGGGCAACTTTCAGCATAACACAGATGTTTTACAGTGTGGAGAGGGGGCTCTTAAAATAAAACGGGCACCAAAAAGAAAGTGTGATTCAAAGCAGTTTGTGCATTGCATGTACTGCAAAGGGATGTTTGTACGGAGAGATCTGTGGCGTCATTTGAGGCGATGTTCCTCAAAACCAGCAGCTGACAGTGAAAACCAAGGGAGGAGGAGAGTTTTGGGCCTGGCATCTATGGCAGAGTCTTCATTCAGTCAGCACATTTCTCAAGGAGTTTGGAAACTCTTAGGTGTGATGAAGCAGGATGACATTTCCGCTGTTGTCAAAAATGACCTGAGTATTCTTCAGCTTGCACAGTCTTTCTTTAACAAACATGGACATGACCCTACCATATTTGAGTACATTCGACAAAAACTCCGCGAAGTTGCGAGATTGTTGTTGACTTTGCGTAGAGAGTTTTCAGTATACAGTCTTGAAGAAGCTGTGAAGCCTGCCAATTTTCATAGACTCATTCGAGCGGTTCAGATTGTGTCCGGCTATGATGATGAGAGTCACTGCTACCAAAGCCCAAGCCTTGCTCTAAAACTGGGGCATTCGTTGAATAAGATTAGCGAAATCATTCACTGCCGAGCACTGATGTCTGAAGACAAGGAACTGATTGCGTCAACAGAGACCTTTAAAAAGCTCTACTCCTCAAAGTGGTCTGAGATGATCTCACACACTGCTTTGGTCACACTGAATGAGGCCAAATTTAACAAGCCATCAACACTTCCCTTCACTCAGGATGTCCAGTCCCTTCATCGGTTCCTTGAGAAGACTGCGCATACGGCTTTTCAGAAACTAAAAGAGACAGAATCCTCTCCTCAAAGCTATGCAGAACTGGCCAAAGCAACACTCGCCAGAATCATTGTGTTCAACCGCAGACGCGCGGGAGAGGTCTCTAAAATGTCGCTGAAGGGCTTCAATGAAAGGGACGGCACTTCTCTCCATGATGATGTTGCCATGGGCCTGAGCAAGTTTGAGCAGAAACTCTGCAGCCATTTTAGTCGCGTTGAGATCAGGGGGAAGAGGGGAAGAAAGGTTGCTGTACTTCTCCCGCCTGATATGGTTGATGCCCTGACGCTGCTGGTCAGCAAGAGAAGTGAGTGTGGAGTGCTGGACACTAATGCTTTCTTGTTTGCTCGGCCAAACTGCCAGAGCCACTACAGAGGCCAGGACTCCCTCAGAGTGTATGCAAGTGAATGTGGAGCTCAGAATCCAGAATTTCTCAGATCAACTCACTTGCGCAAGCACGTGGCTACTCTCTCACAAATCCTAAACCTGAAAAACAATGAGTTAGATCAGGTCGCCGATTTCTTAGGGCATGACATCCGCGTCCACCGCGACTATTATAGGCTGCCAGAAGCCACTACTCAGCTTGCTAAAATATCAAAGCTACTGTTAGCCATGGAAAAGGGCTGCCTTCCTAATCTTCAAGGCAAATCGCTTGATGACATTGAGATTGAAGGTACGTCCATCTTAGTGTGGGTTGCACAGAGGGTCTTTTACACTCACAGGGAGGTTTAAGGATACTCATCTCTGAAATATGTCTTGTGTTCACTGTAGGATGTAGTGTCATTTGGCATGTTTCACAAATGGGGTGTAATTGTGTTATTTGACTTCTGAATGCAGATGTAGATGTTTTTCATGTTCTGAATTTCATTTTTCATTGAAGATGAGATCAGAATGACGGATTCTGATGACAGTGATCCTGAAGAAAGTGATTCTGACGATGACGCTCTTGCTGGAGCTGCAGGAGAATCCAGTAATGCTGGTATGTCAACTAAGTTGTTGTTTCAATATAATCAGAGTCAAAAATTATATTCTATTAGTTCAGCATTCCTAACAGAATATTACTAAAATTAGGGATGCGCCAGTATTCTATTGGTATCTGTAGGGATGTGACCAAATCCCATATATATATATATATATATATATATATATATATATATATATATATATATATATACGGTATTCAGAAAGGTAATGATTTGTACTATGGCAGCCCTAAAGGGAATAAATATGATATATTCGAGATATACACACAAAAGATATTTCAGTGCTTTCTCTCACAATTATAATGTTGGGTAATTGTCCTGTATATAAATTGCGGCATCAGGGAGCCATTATTAATATGCAGGACATTGAAATCACTTATGAATGCGCGTTTGCTTTTTACTTTCACTTTTGAGATTCGCTATCACACAGCCTACACTCTAAAAAATGCTGGGTTAAAAACAACCCAACTGGGGTTATTTGGCAACCCAGCGCTGGGTAAATATTGGACAGAACAAATGCAGGGTTATTTTGACCCAGCTGGTTGGGTTAAACGTTTTTACCCACCATGCTAGGTTGTTTTATTTATCTATTGTTTAAAAATTATTATATTGCTGGCTTATAATGGGCTGGAAATTAAAAATCACATACAGAATTACTATAGGCAACAGCAATAATCAAAAGATGGACATTTATTATCAAGCAAGAACACAAAGAACACACAAAATACAAGACACATTGAATTTATTTGGGTGAATACAGCATAGTTTACAACATTACATACATTTAAACTTGTTTAACACGCATTTTAGACATAAAAATGTAACATTTAAAAGTAGCATTTTAAGTCTATTCAACCGTCCGTTGTAATCGCTTTTTACCGAAATAGCGCTAATTCTTGCGCCGGTGTGTCGCCCATATCTCAGCCGGTGAAGAGCTGCTGTTTGCGGGAGTACTGATATTAGAGAACATATTATAGCATTAAATTAAACTCCGTATTATAACGAATAAAATCCATTCATGTTATGCAAGGCAATAGGCGTTTCTATTGCTGCTGCTGCTGACACAGCTGACTGACATCTCATCCTTACGTTGCGTAAAATAATAAAAATTTACAGCACAGTAAAGACTTTATAAATGAAATAAAAATGTATACAAACCTTTATTTCTTGAGGAAGTGCACCAAATCGGCAGCGCTGTGAACCGCTTTTTCCTGTAGAAGACTCAAAAGCCCACGCTCTCTGACTGTAACCAAAGTAACTCAGCAGCTGCTGGCCTGGGTTGTTGCATAGGAGACAGGCTCAACCCAACGGTTGGGTAGAAAAAAAATAACCCAGCATTTAAAATGACTTAGCAACTAGTTACAAGAAAACTACCCAGCGCCTGGGTAAAAATTTTTTTTTTTTAAATAACCCAATAAAATGACCCAACAAGTTGAACTCAGCATTTGGGTTAAAAAAATAACCCAGCACCTGGGTAAAAATGTTAAAAACAACCCAATATAATGATCCAGCGGGCTGAACCCATCACTTGGCTTAAAAAAAATAACCCAGCATTTTTTTTTAGTGTACTCTGCTATGGAGCGGCACTACTTACCACACATTTCACAAGATTAGATGTTTGTCAGTGGTGCTCAGGATCTATAAATCATTCACCATTGTCCTATCAGTCATCTCTCCTTACCTCTCTCTGTTTATGTGGTAAGTGACATTTTATGTACTGTAATGTAACAGGCAACTGCTAGTAAGCGGCTAACCATGTCCCTTTTGTGGCTCCGTAGAACGCATTATTCGTTTTCCGTGCCTTTCCGAATACGGATTCGCTATTTGGGCACATCCATAAGTCTCAACCTATTGGTATAGCCAGATACCTATCATGTTTAAGGCAAAAACTGATAAATGACTGTTTAAAAAAAGAAATGTTTAACAGGCCAAGCCATTTTGAATGAATGAATGAATGAATGAATGAATATATATAATATATATATATATATACAGGTGCATCTCAATAAATTAGAATGTCGTGAAAAAGTTCATTTTTTTTCTTGTAAGTTATTTCAAAAAGTGAAACTTTCATATATTTTAGATTCATTGCATGTAAAGTAAAACATTTCAAAAGTTTTTTTTTTTTTTTTTTTTTTTTTTTTTTTGTTTGTTTTAATTTTGATGATTAGAGCTTACAGCTCATGAAAGTCAAAAATCAGTATTTCAAAATATTAGATTATTTACATTTGAGTTTCAATTAATGACCATCCCTACAGTATAAATTCCGGGTATCTCTTGTTCTTTGAAACCACAATAATGGAGACGACTGCTGACTTGGCAATGATCCAGAAGACGAACATTGACGCCCTCCACAAAGAGGGTAAGTCACAGAGGGTCGTTACTGAAAGGTGTGGCTGTTTACAGAGTGCTGTATCAAAGCATATTAAATGCAAAGTTGACTGGAAGGAAGAATTTGGGTAGGAAAAGGTGCACAAGCAACAGGGATGACTGCAAGCTTGAGAATACTGTCAAGCAAAGCTGATTCAAACACTTGTGAGAGCTTGACAAGGAGTGGACTAAAGCTGGAGTCAGTGCATCAAGAGTCACCACGCTCAGACGTCTTCAGGAAAAGGGCTACCAAGCCACTTCTGAACTAGAGACAACGTCAGAAGCATCTTATCTGGGCTAAGGAGAAAAAGAACTGGACTGTTGCTCAGTGGTCCAAAGTCCTCTTTTCAGATGAAAGTAAATTTTGCATTTCATTTGGAAATCAAGGTCCCAGAGTCTGGAGGAAGAGTGGAGAGGCACAGAATCCATGTTGCTTGAAGTCCAGTGTTAAGTTTCCACAGTCAGTGATGATTTGGGCTGCCATGTCATCTGCTGGTGTTGGTCCACTGTGTTTTCTGAAGTCCACAGTCAACGCAGCCATCTACCAGGACATTTTAGAGCACTTCATGCTTCCTTCTGCTGACAAGCTTTATGGAGATGCTGATTTAATTTTCCAGCAGGACTTGGCACCTGCCCACACTGCCAAAGGTACCAAAAGCTGGTTCAATGACCATGGTGTTACTGTGCTTGATTGGCCAGCAAACTCACCAGACCTGAACCCCATAGAGAATCTATGGGGTATTGTCAAGAGGAAGATGAGACATCAGACCCAACAATGCAGATGAGCTGAAGGCCACTGTCAAAGAAACCTGGGCTTCCATACCACCACACAGTGCCACAAACTGATCACCTCCATGCCACGCTGAATTGAGGCAGTAATTAAAGCAAAAGGAGCCCCTACCAAGTATTGAGTACATATACAGTAAATGAACATACTTTCCAGAAGGCCAACAATTCACAAATTTTTTTTATTTATTTATTTTTTTAATTTATTTTTTTTTATTGGTCTTATGAAGTATTCTAATTTATTGAGAGTGAATTGGTGGGTTTTTGTT
>CM077251.1:688055-755555 GCA_039654775.1 Spinibarbus caldwelli | reverse complement strand
CAAAGAACCCTTGAGACGACTGTAAAGAGGTGTATTTTCTGCATATTGTTAAGTTTGGTTTTGAAAAGAAATTCATGTGCAGGCACAGTTTATTTTTCTATGAAACTAATGTTCAAACATGTAAGTAGAAACCTTTAGGGTTTGAAATTAAAAAATGATCTTGGGCTACTGAAAGGTTTTTATGTATTTTTCCTGTAGAAATAACACGTTTTTAAACATCCTTTAAAAATGTACTTGAAGCAAAGCTGCATATGGTATTAAGGCTTTATTTCAGAGATTTTATCTTGAATAAAGTCTATTTTGTCTTGTGGCACTGTCAATTTTCCCCCACACTTCACCTCTTTAAACAAGTGAAAAGTAAAATCTGTCTAATGTTTTGATATTATAACTTTCACATGACTCATTATTTGGTCACAGTGATGTCAGATCCTGAGACATCAGGCTCTTTGTTACATAAACATTCACACCACAGTCAATCTAAACCCTGAAGATCACAGATGAATCTAGAAGCTTCCAATGCAAACACACTTTAACATGAACAAGAGCTCAATGTAAAGAGCAAATATGGAGTAATGGCTCCCTCTAGTGTCACTGTAGAGTCATATAAAGGACTCTGTACTGTTTGACCTCCCGACCCCAAATAAAACCACATTTGCTTTTGTGTTTTATGACTCACTGGCTAAAATAGTAAAGATGGAAATCATCTCCAGGTGCTGAGATAACTCAAACCAAGAAAACTGCCAAAAAAAAATTGAATTGCATATCTATCTATCTATCTATCTATCTATCTATATATATATATATATATATATATATATATATATATATATATATATATATATATATATATATATATATATATATATTTATTTATTTTTATTTTTTTTTTCTCACTGAAGTGTTTCAAACAAAGCATGTTTTCTTGGAAATGTTGTTTTAATTAACCGATTTATAGGTAGGTTTTCCCCCTGAATATTCAATATCATTTTCCATTCTTTTAAAAATGTCCTTTGTTTGAAAAAAAAAAAAAATTATTATGAATTATGTTTGTTGCTTTGTCACTGTAACTGTAAAACATACCTTTAATCAAATCACACAAATCAGTTTAATTATATCAACATTAATTTACAAGATATTGAAATATGAACTTCAGCATGATGTCCAGCATGAAAGTTTACTGTCAGTCCGAATGACTAAACTCAGCCCTATAGTTCATATTCTTATCATCGTGTGTCATCTTTATTAATTATAGCTTGATGGTGTTGAAGTTTGACAGATTAGATTTCTGAATGCCTGTTATATTTTATAGAAAAATACTTTCAAAAAATTACAACACAAGCTATTTTATTTTATTTAATTTTTATTTTTTATTTTATTTTTATTTTCTATTTTGTTTTATCTTTTTTATTTATTTATTTATTTTATTTTATTTTATTTTAGGTTTTAAAGCATGAACACATGCTGTTAAATGTTCATAATCACATTAGAGGGTCTGAACAGAGCAGCATCATGACAGATATAAATGCCATGCTTTGGTTGTAAAGCCAGATTTCACATTAAAGAGCGGATCGATCCGGGTTTTTATTGACTGAAGACACTGATTGATCCAGCAGCATCTCACCATGATGTCACTGCTCTCATTAATGGGCTGCTGTCTGTTATTCACTAATTAACATGTTTGCCTCCAATTATTGGCCCATAAAGCCAACATAGGTCATCATTTCATTATAAGCTTTGAGGAAAAATCTATATATATTGCATGCATGTAGTTATTTATTTGTTTAGAGCATGCATTTACTTAATGCTTTCATTTATTTACTTATTTAATGCATAAATTTTTTAAATGCATTTATTTATTTAATCCATTCACTAATATGTTGCATGTATTCATTTATTTACTGCATGCATTCATTTATTGCACACATTTATTAATTTATTTGGTAACACTTTACTTAAAGCCTTTATCTATAATGCATTATAAAGGTTATTAAAGGGTATAATGCATTATACTTAGTCATAATTTGCATTATAATACATTATATCTTGTAGTAAATAATTATAACCTAATTTAAAATGCATAGTGTAACAATGTTATAATATATTAACTGTGGTTACAATCATTCATGAGATTAAACAATGCAATGCTTTACAAGGCATAATTAATGCATTATACATTAAGGCTTTAAGTAAAGTGTTACCATTAATTTAATGCTTTTATTATTTATTTATGTAATTTTTTTGTTGTTGTTGTTGTTAATTTCAGCTTCTCTCTGTCTGTTGTCCTGTCTTTCTGGTATTCAAAGCAGGAGTCTGTCCGATCGTCCAGTGCAGGTTTGAACATGCCCGCAGATCAGAGGAGCAGCTGTGTGTGTGAATGAGGTCAGAGCTGTCAATCATCATTCAACAGTTGTGTCGAGTGTGAGTGTGAGAATCTGTTCATTAGTGTATGATAATGTACAGACAGCTGACTAAACTAAATAAACCAGCAGGACCAAACCAAAGCCTTAATCATCCTGAAGGGTTTATTTTTCAATAATCGTACACATGAAACCTATGAAAAGCTTGAGGCTGTTTTAATGTGTGAAAAAAAAAAAAAAATCTCTTCTGCTCACCTGGGCTACATTAGATTTGATTAAAAATACAGGAAAAAATAATAAAATATTATTAGAATTTAAAACAGCTGTTTTCTATGTGAATATGTGTTAAACTGTAATGTATTGCTGTGATCAAAGCTGAATTTTCAGCATCATTACTTCAGTCTTCAGTGTCACATGATCCTTCAGAAATCATTCTAATATACTGATTTGCTGCTCAAGAAACATTTCTGATTATTATCAATGTTGAAAACAGTTGTGCTGCCCCTTTATTTTTCAATATTTTTTTGTCAACATTTTAAGGTCAGTATATAAAAATATGCATTGTACCGACTCAAAACTCTGACTGTATGAGCTGTATTTTGTGGGAGTCGTGTAATAAGTCCAGCTATTTAACTAACCAGCTCTTTTATTGAACTGTAATCCCAGAATCGATGACGATCACGTTTAGTAGCAGCCGTTCAGTCACAGTGACACTGAATCATTCAGGGCTGAAAATAAATGTGTTCTGATTTACAGTATGAGCAGCTGTGTGCTGTATTTCTGTCGATGCTAAAGACATCAGTGTGAAATGTTAGTGGACGCAGACAACGAGATGCACGGATCGAATGATTTTCTGCTACAGTGCTGGAATCCTTGTTTTATAGCCCACCGTAAAACCTGATCAACAGTAAGAATATACCAAATAAACATATCAGAGAGTCTTTTTACAGTTAAAGGACAATTAAACCTGGAGAAAAACTGAATTTTCTGTGAATTTAATTTAGATTTTTGAATCTTGATTTTGCAGAGTTTTTTTTTTTTGTAACTTTTTTATATGTTTTTTATTGAATTCATATATTCATTTATTAAATTATTTTAATGCATTTATTTGTTCGTTTATTGCATTCATTTATTCATTTATTTTCCATGCATGTATGTATGTGTTCAATATGTGAATTTATTTAATGCATGCATTTGTTTATTTATTAGTTTATTTTTAATGCATGCATTTATTTATTTATTTAGTTGTTTGTTTTTAATGCATTACTTGAATGTACTATTTATTTATTTGTTTGTTTGTTTGTTTGTTTGTTTATATGTAATTTATTGATTCAATCATTTATTTCTTTATTTATTTATTTAATGCATGCATTTCTTTATTCATCTAATGCATGCATCCTCTGGAAATTGGACCCATGACTTTGGCATTGTTAGTCAATCTCTACTTTGAGCTACAGAAAAGCGGTTTAAGATATGTGCAGGTATACGTTTTTGTATGTTAATATGAATGTCCTTTGCATGTAATACCAGATTTATCCACATCAGTCAGAAACACTTTTCATCACTGATTTAAATCTGACTGAATCTCACAGACGGAGTCATTCTCTCGCCATCCATGAGATCCAGAGAAAATGAGTAAACATAATTTATGACCCCAGGAGCTTTTAAATGGCCAAAACAAAGCAGCTGCTCATGTTTCTGCCATTAATATTTCATTGGTTTTCTTTTACAAGGTCACAGGGTGGCACTTTACACTGGACATCGGCCACAAACAAATAAACAGCCAGAGAAATGACCGTTAGCTCTGTGTTCATCTGCACACTGAGATGATGAAGGTTCGGAGAGTCATGGATGTCACAGAAAACACGGATGGCAAAGCTCACAGTTCAATGTAAAGAATCAAAACTGGTCATGTGACCAGTGGAAAAACCCGGAGAGGTCCACGCTCACGTACACGCTGATGCTGTCCGGGAAGATCCTCGTCTCTCGCAGTGTTATCTGTGATCAGAGTGTGTTTGATTAGTGCTGGTTTGCTACAGCAGATCAAACACTAGCTAGTGTGAATATAAAACTGCTTCTGGTTCACAAACAGGTTTATCTCATATAACCTCATGCCACAAGAATATTCAATAATACTGAGTTTAGACAGACTTACAGATGTTAATCAAATGTTAAAATTTGACGTCACACATCAAAATTACTAAAACTATAAAATAGATAAATGCATGATATTTATTTTACTTTAAATGTAGGGAAATATATTTATATGATTTTTTTTTAAATATATATATTTATTTTAATGTGAATATACATGAGTTTTAAGTTTTAAGTTTTAAGTATTTACATGAATATATAAATACATTTTGTTTATTTTATTTTTGAGATAGTGAAATCATTTAAATATTACAAAACCAAACTTAAAAATAAATAAAACTATATAGACTATATATTTTTACAGATTATGAATAGGCTTGAATAAAGCTTTTGCGAAATGAGTTAATGTAATATAAGGTAAATGTAATGTAGCTATAACCAATGTGTTTTTGTCATTCTTCTAGGAGTGGAGACTGTTTGGCAAGACATGAGTACAGAAGACCGGGGCTAGTTGTCACATTTGAACTCTGCTGAGGCTTTCTCAAGGTACGTTTGATTAGCAAAGTATTTCTATAAAGACACAAGCCTTAAACCTCACAACAACAACAACAAAAAGCTTTATATTTGCAGGATTTTTGCCCACCATAAAGAAAAAAAAACAAAAACAGAATAAACTATTTAACCCCTACAGGGGGCACATTGTCAAACTGTATGGGGTAAGTTGTCACAGGTCACAATGCTGTTTATTGACACTGATTTGTAAAGTATTTATATTGTTTAAAGTAGCCAACATTTGTATTTGTAACATATATTGGCTATTTATTGACGATGTATTAATGACTTATAGTTTGGGGGCAACTGTTTTTTTTTTTTAAAGGAAAAAGGGAAAGGGAAGTGGTATGTGGCCAAGTATGGTGACCCATACTTGGAATTTGTGCTCTGCATTTAACCCATCCAAGTGCACACACACATTAGTGAACATGCACCTGGAGCAGTGGGCAGCCAATGCTGCGGCGCCCGGGGAGCAGTTGGGGGTTTTGGTGCCTTGCTCAAGGGTCTCACCTCAGTCGTGGTATTGAGGGTGGAGAGAGTGCTGGTTATTCACTCCCCCCACCTACAATCCCTATTGGACTTGAGACTCGAACCCACAACCTTCGGGTTACAAGTCCGACTCTCTATCCATCAGGCCACGACTGCCTGATGCCTGGTTGTTGTTTTTGTTTTTTTTGTTTTGTTTTTTCAAATGTATAATTTTATTGTATTTATTTTATGTGTTTGTGAGGTTTAGTTATTTGTTTGCCTTTTTTGATGGATATTTGACAGATATTAATGGTGTTTGTTTTCATAGTGAAATTTTAGTACTTTTACTATTTTTAACTTTTTTTAATTTTATGTTTTGTGAATTTTTATATATATATATATATATATATATATATATATATATATATATATTCTTATTTATATATATTCTTATTTGTTTGTTTTTGGCAATAATATGCTGCTTGTTTTTACTTAGCTATACTTTGGGGCAAATTGTATTCGTTTTTATTTTATTTTGAGTTGTATATCTTTATTTTCTTTTTTATTTATTTTTATTTTCTTAAATGTTTTTGAGAAGGATATATATATGCAGTTTGTGCTTGCTTAGCTATACATTGGGGGCAATTTTATATTATTTTTGCATTTTTTTATTTTATAATAAAAAAAAACTAATGATAAAGACACAAACACAACAACAAAATTACTAACACTTTAACATAAAATATATAAATGCATGTGTTATTTATTACATTTATTTTCAATGTAGTAAAAATATATTTAAAATATTTAAATATTTAAATAAATATGTTTATATTTTTAATATATAGGCTATAGTGAAAATACAAAACCTGACTTGAAAACCTGAAATTAATATAGACATATAAAAATAATACAAACACACAACAAAATTACTAAAACTTTAACTAAAATTAAAATTTGTATTAGTTTTTTTTTTTTTTTTTTTAGAGAAAATTTGTGGAGAGATTGTATTTATTTGTTTGTTCATACAGCTGCTGTTGTATACTGTGGATATACAGTGATATTATGAAAGCTGTCCTCTCTAGTAAACAGGCTTGTAAAGTGTCCAGATTCAGTTGTGCACAGGTTTGTGTGCTGGTTAGTTTGGGGTCGAGACTGAACACAATATGATTATTATTTGTTATTATTAGACGGGTCACACTGATGAGTGTGTTCATCTTAAGTCCAGACGTGCCGTCATTGCTCACAGATGGTGATATCATGTCCGGGGGATTCGCTCGCGTCTGCAGACCTCCTGGACTGAGACGCACAATCACAAAAGACACCTGAACCGGGTCCGTCTGGTACCGCAGTAAGAGCCTGTGATACTGCGGTAAAGCGAGGACAGGTCCTTCATCACAGGGGTCTGAGAGGGACACCCGTGTGTGAAAAACCCTGCGGTTTACAGCGCTTTAAAACACAATAGAGAAAACAGGACAATAGTGCAGGAATGTCAGACAGAAGATGAATGAGAGCCACACACGAGACTGAGGTGTTAAACATCGACAGTCATACAGGAGGACAGAATCAACCCTGTAATCAACCGCTCGTCTGCTGCTTGCTAAATCTGAGCCTTAATAACTACTGACACTGATCCACGGTTATTAGAGTTAACTAAAGCTAAAATCATTCAAACACACTTCATTACTTCAAAAATGAAATAAACATTAAGTGAAATAAATAAAATATGCCAAGGCAATGTTTCTGATTTGTTTAGCTTAATTTGAAGTACTAAAATGGCTAAAACGAACATAGAAATTAATCAAACTGTAACAAATAAAACTTTAAAATAAAATTAAGAACATGTTAACAAAATAAATAAAAGCATGTTATTTATTTAACATCATGTGTTTACATTTAAAATAATTAAAGTATATATATATACACACAGTATTTTTTTTATATATAGACAATATAAACTATATCAGTATATTGCAAAACTATTTAGATATTTAAAACAAAAAACTAATAAAAATGACACATACAGAACAAAATTACTAAAACTATATCATAGACTACATAAATACGTGTTTAATTACAGTTTTTGCCTATTGCTTGCACACTTTTTGCAGAATTTGGCTCATTATGTGAAAACTCTACACACAAGCCAATCAGACATAGCACTTGGAGATTAACAACTCACATCTATGCCAAAATGAAACATTGCAATCAAAACTTAACACTCCTTTCTAAAAATGAAATGTTTGCAACAAAACTATACACACAAGCACCATTTGAATTACTCTTTCATATCACCAGCAACACACTGACGGGCTTTACATAAAACACTGCAGTCTTTGTGTTTCTATTTTTATTGTCATTTTCTCAGACTCATTCTTCTGTAAAACTCAAAAGTAGAATTTCTGCAGTAATCAAACAAGAGTTCTTACAGAAATAAAGAAAAATAGAATCACAAATTATCAAATTTAGCAAAAAAAACAAAAAAACAATTACTGGATAAATTGGTATTGGGGGAAAAAAAAACATATACTTGTTTTGTGTGTGTGTGTGTGTGTGTGTAGTGTGTAGTGTGTGTGTGTGCGCGTGTGTGTGTGTGTAGTGTGTGTGCGCGTGTGTGTGTGTGTATGTGCGCGTGTGTGTGTGTGTGTGTGTGTGTGCGCGTGTGTGTGTGTGTGTGTGTGTGTGTGTGTGTATGTGCGCGTGTGTGTGTGTGTGTGTGGTGGGGGGCTGGGGGGCTTATGGATCCTGCCTTCTGTTTGGATCTGGCCACAAGACCTCGTCAACATCACAGGCGATGTCCTCGCGAGCTAGGCATCGGGGAAAATATCGCCTTGTGTGCCGAATCCACCCTTGGATTGATCCCACCTCAGTGTCTCCGCATGCCTCTTCCATTGCTTGCAGAAGAGTCATGCGGGCATGTGGTTGCCGATCATATACTTTCCACCGCCACGCAGAAAAGAATTCCTCAATTGCATTTAGAAAGGGGCTGTAAGGGGGCAGGTATAAAAGTGTGAAATGGTTATGGTTGTTGAACCAATCTCAGATCAGAGCAGGCCGGTGGAAACTAACATTATCCCAGATGACAACAAACCTGGGCTGCTGTGGTCTGTCCTGCACAACTGCATCTAGTGCATCTAGAAATGCAATGATCTGTCCTGTATTGTAGGGACCTAGAGTGGCACGGTGATGCAGGACTCCTTGGACACTAATAGCAGCACACAAGGTGATATTTCCCCCACGCTGCCCAGGGACATTTACAACAGCCTTTTGTCCAACTACGTTACGGCCCCGATGCCTGGTTTTGGCCAGATTGAAGCCTGCCTCATCCACATAGATGAACTCATGTGGCAGCTCGCCGGCATCAAAATCCAGAACTGTCTGTAACAGAAAATATTGAATAGTGTTACTGAAAACACATATAGTAACTACAATGTCTATATACAAGTAGGGGCTGGGTTGGGTCAGTATAGACAAAAACTACAAGCTACAGGCAAGGCAGGTAGCAGCATAAACCCTCATTCCCACATCACAATATATAGTATGTAAAGTAAAGTTTTTCTTGATTGCTAACACACAATTCACGAAACAATTCACCATTTTCTAACAACTATAAACACAATCTCAAAACTACACTCCCAATTGTGCAAACTTCAAACTTCCAGGTCAAAGTCAAACATTTTAGTCAAAAACACATTCTCTTTTGTCAGAATCTAATCTTTGGCCTCAGATGACACACAAAGCTGTCAAATACACAGACTATTTTCCTGACTAGAGAACACTAGTGAGATCAATTCAGACCACTCTTACAAAAACCTCCTTTTGTGAAATAGGACTCCAGTGTCTGTTACAGTATACAGCATAAATAGAGGGGTGCAGATACAGTAAAATTCAGCAATAAACATTAAGAAAAGTTTACTTTCATTACACTACTGTAAAGTTACCTTACAGTAGATGAAAAACACTAGAAGAGAAAAGTACAAAAACCAAACAACTGAATATACAGTGAATACATTGGAATATACTGTCAGTTACTGTACAGCAATAAACAAACAAACAAACAAACAAATAAATAAATAAATACTGCATCCTCTGCCGAGCTGCATTACAGTATTGGTAATATCCTTATATGTTAAATGGTACTATAGCAGTTTCTTAGTCTTCTGACAAAAGACTTTCTCTGCCTCCTCTAGACAGTCGTCTCTCAGTTCTGCACAAATACATGTAAGAAGTACTTGGCTACAAATCAATCAGCAGTTATGAGTTTGAGGGTGTGTGCTACAGTATTTACAGTACAAGTTCTCTCATCTGAAGTACTGCTGCTATGTACAGTAATTGTAATGTGTAAGTAGTGTAAAAACCCTGTAGATGATCCTGCAGGCAGCTTTCCTTATGATCATTCCATGCAGAAGAACACGCTCAACTATAGTGCTTTATATTTCATCAGCAACAAATGACCTTTGACCTAGTCCCCTTCATTTTTCTTTTCTCCTCCTATTCCTCTTTGTATCCCACTACCAGGATTCATTTTCCAAAACTCGTAATCACCTGTGCTCTTGTTCATATCATCCTGAGATTCTGACCTGTGTGTCATCAGTTTTGCTACTGAATGTTCACACATGGATAAATGTGTGCCATTTGTGTTCATTTTGTGATTCTTGAGGTAGTTATTGTGTGTTTGTGTTTTCTAAACGAGAACATGGTTAAACCTGTGCAAAATGATGCCGTTCTTGTGTAGAGTTTTGCAGAAAACACTGAGCAAATTGTAACGTGTGTGAAAGTAGGTGAAATGTGTTAAAAGTTTTGAGAAACGTGTCTTTGTTTCAAGAACTGTATGAATGGTTTGGAAAATTGTGCCAAATGAATCAGTTATAGTGTGTTAGCAATCGAGAAAAACTGTAAAGTGACACATACCTGCACATAATCATGGCGCAGATCCTTGACCCGGACACTGTTCCTCTCAAACGGCACCCTGTACAGCTGCTTCATTCTGAACTTATGTTTCTGTAGGATGCGACTTAGTGTAGAAATGCTGACCCTGATGATATTGTTGAATACATTTCTATTTGCAATTATGCGTTGTTGCAACTCACAAAGTCGGACAGCATTATTTTCTCGCACCATTTCAATGATGGCAGGCTCTTGTTGTTGAGTGAAGAGCCGTTCCCTTCCACCTTGAGGAGGTCGTCCAACCATTCTGTAGAAAATGCCACCACAAGATGTCATTGGTTAGGTTCTTTTTCACATACTGTACTTTCAAACTGTACACAGTACTGTAACATCACAATGGTATTCCTTTACATATACTTCACAGCACTACCCATTTTTGTATAGTACAGTTAGTACAGTAATACTGTAATATGATACAGAATGATGTGACACATACAGTAGGTACAGTCTGGAGATATACATGTTCTCCAGTCTGAATGTCCTTATTATCGATGCTACTATGTAGCGACTGAGGTTAGGGTGGACTCTTTGCCCAGCCTCCCTCATGGACAGGCCATGATTTATCACATGGTCCACCAGAGTAGCCCTGATGTCATCTGATACACGTCTCCGCACTGGTCCTCGTCTTTGTCCTCATCCTCTTCCACGTCCGACTCCTCTCTCTCTTTGTCCTGCTCTTACTCTGACTCTCATTGCCTCCATGCTTGCAAAGTTCTCAAAATGGCTTACCTGAGGCCTGTTTGCAGTGCTAAGGCTCAGACCGATAGGTGTTCTGTTTTCTGTGCAAGTGTTTTCAGGTGTGTATGTAAGTGCCTACAATTGCCAGATGAGTTCTGCATTTTGAACAGAGTGTTTTCTCAATGATAACAGGTGATTTCGTTTTTGAACAAAGTGTCTAATGTAAGAAAACGTGTGTAGTGTTTCGCAATAAGTGTGTTATAGAATTGCAAACAAAGTGCAAAGTTGACAATGTGTTTAATCTATGGTTACACTGTGTTTAAGGTATGCTACAAGAAGTTTAGGTATTGAGGCTTTGGTCTAAGCATTCAGTTTTAGTGTGTAAGCAATGGGCAAAAACTGTAATTTCAATATAGTGAAAATATATTTTAAATATTTGAATATATATTAATTTAAATCTATTATTTTCAATATAGACGTAATATAGTGATTTTACAAACCCCATAAATATTTATGTGTATTTATTATATTTATTAAATATGTATTATATGTATTTATTTTCAGTAAATGGACTATATAGTTATATTACACAAACTGACTTAACTGAATAAAATGATAAAGTTATTAAAAAAAAAATAAATAAATAAAAAATGATGGCACAAGCGCACCAAAACAATTACTAAAACTTTAACTAAAGTTAAAAATAAAACCGAAAATAAATTTAATAACACATAATAAAATAACTCAAATTAAAAATAGATATAAAAACTCTTAATCTATATGATAAAATAAGAATCATGTGCTTTCATACTGGTGATGATACTAGTGTTTCAGATGATTTATCCTAATTTTAATAATTAAATGCTAAACATTTATCTTAAGCATTTTGTCTTGTCCTTATGTTCACAGGTGTTTTTGTTTTGTTTGATTATTGTTTGCTTTTGTTATTCATCTGAGAGTGTGATGCTATCCCAGATCTGACTGATCTGGTGAGAAGAAACCACAGAAAACTAAAAAAAAAAAAATAATAATAATAATAATAATAAAACTAATTAATTAATTAATTAATTAATTAATTAAAAAGAGGTTAAAGACACACTAATGACTTTATAGCACAGGAACCTCCTCACACAGACTCAGAAGCGTGTGTGTGCGCGTGTGTGTGAGAGTGTGTGTGCGTGTGTGTGTGTGTGTGTGTGTGTGTGTGTGTGTGTGTGTGTTTGAGAGTGTGTTTGAGAGTGTGTGTGTGTGTGTGTGTGTGTTTGAGTCAAGGCTGAATGTTATTGATGTGTAAAGTGAGAACAGAGGCTTCACAGCGGGACGGCGGGTGATGATGTCATCGCAGGTGTTCAGAGATCAGCGTTTGAATGGAGCAGATGATCAGAGCAGGTTAGAGGTGATGGTCATTCACTCGCTGCACTCATGCGACTCGACGTGCTGGAATGGAGATGTTTGTCTATAATGAGCTTTATCATCTGACCAGACAAAAAATGCACAAACACTTAGTTCAGAGTCTGTCTTCAGTTAGTGAATCAAGGACAGAAAAACTTGAGGGTTAAAGAGAGAGAACAATAAGATGTATCTTCTACTCTCATATTTCTTTGAAATCTATTTTGTTTTCTTGGTGTTTATCTTGGCAGCAAGGAATTAATGAAATTAATAGAATAATATATTATAATAAAATGCAAGATTTTACGTTTTAAAAAATGAAGCCTAAATTGAAAAAGAAAAATTAAAAAAAGTGGATTTTCATTTGGAAATTGACTGTAAATTGCACAATTAATTGCAAAGCAAAATATATATTTTCTTAGTATTATTTATGCTATTAAAGTATATATTATTTTGAATGAGATTTTTTTTTCTTTCATTTTATTTTTGTTTGAAATTTTAATAATTTTGTTATGTGCTTTTGTTATTTTATTAGTTTTTCTTCATTTAACTATTACACCACTACACACACACACACACACACACACACACACACACACACACACACACACACACACACACACACACACACACACAAGTAGAGTTAGAAGAACAAAAATTGATCCAAAGAAAGTTTTCATTTGAAGCACTTTGGAGTAAAAAAGGCCAGTCTGCAGGTGGAGAGTATTGAGCGTTTGGGGAGATGAGGGGATATCGTCTGTTTATGCTTTATTCTGTGAGGACGCTCTCTTTCTCTCAGCTCATATTTGCAGTTTCACATAAATCAATATTGCTGCTTTCATCCACCTCCTCAGGACTCTGCAAACACACACAAACACACACACAGAGCTGGAGGAGTCCAGCTAGAAGAGATCAAGGCATTCACCTCTCACACGCCTCACATGATTTAGTTTCTCCAGTGATTTCTGTTCTCTGATGGAGTGTGTCAGGATGCCATTAGTGGCCACACATGTAATATTAATAAATGTCAGAAGTTTCCAGCTGAAGCACTCTTGCTGTTCATGTAGAACAAAGTCAGCGAGATATTCTTCTGTAAACTGCCCGAGGCTTCAGTAACTGATAAAATCCCAGAAAACAAAAGTTGAAAGCTCATTTAGATCAAACGAGCATCAGCTATTGATTGAGCTGATGGAGGCGAGAGGGTCAGCAGAGTCCTGAAGAGTCCCTCATCAGTGTGTGTGGAGATGCTGGAGATGCTCTTCTTCTTCTTCTAGTTCTGGACATCAGAGGAGGAGATCACAGATCGCCAGCTGAGTTCAGATGAAAGACGCCAGCAGAGCAGCGACGCTCCATGAGCTGAACATCTGAACATTCACTGAAGAAACTCTGAGTGAGTTTGACTGTGAAAAAACCACCGCACTCACGCTAGAGTCATGCGGCTGCCGAGGTGCTGCTATACAGTCGCTAAGGTGTTTTGAGTGGTTTCCAAGCTGTTGCTGTCTAGTCACTTTCATGTTTTGTGTTGTTATTTGGCCATTACTATAATGTTTTGAGTGGTTACTAGGATGTTGCTATGTGGTTGATTTGAGTGGTTTCTAGGGTGTTGCTATGTGGTTGTTTTGATGTTTTGATTGGTTAGTAGGGTGTTGCTATGTGGTTGTTTTGGTGTTTTGAGTGGTTACTAGGATGTTGCTATGTGGTTGATTTGAGTGGTTACTAGGATGTTGCTATGTGGTTGATTTGAGTGGTTTCTAGGATGTTGCTTTGTGTTTGCTGTGGCATTTTGAGGGGTTACTAGGGTGTTGAGGTTGTTTTTATATTTTGAGTGGTTAGTAGGGTGTTGCTTTGTGGTCACTCTGGTGAATTGAGTGGTTATTTGGCCATTACTATGGTATTTTGAGTGGTTATAATGGTATTTTTAATGGTTACTAGACCATTCCTACGTGATTGCTTTGGTGTTTTGAGTGGTTACTAGGTTATTGCTTTTTTGAGTGGTTACTAGGGTGTTGCTATATGGTTGCTGTGGTGTTTTGAGTGGTTACTAGGTTGTTTCTGTGTGGTTGCTATGGTGTGTTGTGTGGTTGCTATGTGTATTATAGTGTTGCTATGTGGTTGCTTTGGTGTTTTGTTTTTTTTACTAGGGTGTTGTCACGTGGTTGATCTGGTGTTTTGACTGGTTACTAGGGTGTTTCTATGCAGTTGTTATAGTGTTTGTGTTATAGTTTTTTTATTTATTTATTTATTTATTTATTTTTATCCTGTCTCATGTGAATCATCGATACCAACTATGAGCAACAGTTCTAATGAAGATTCAAACACCACTAAATATTTTGAAAGTGTGTGTGTGTGTCACTTCCATTATTTGATTGAAATGGACTTCAAAGCATTATTCTATTTCTTAATTTATTAACCTCGTGGCAGAGTTTGATATTTTAGACCTGGCAGCATGAATCCCTCAACTGTGATTATCTGTCCAGATTTGCTTTCTAATTTGTTGAAGGATTTAATGTGTTTTAAGACTGGGCTGTTGCGTGTGTTGAATGTGTTGTGTCCTGAGGTGTCGATTAACGAGCGAATCATGTGGATGTGTGTTTGCACACTGATGCGCTTTGATGTTGGGTTTATTTGCCATCAGCGTGTCTATCGATCGGCTGTTAGATAGTGCAGCTCACATCAAGGACTAGTTAACAGCGTCACCTCATCACCCGAGAATGAGGTGAAATGCTGGCCAACGCTCACGCCACACACATAAACCACTGTGTTTCACTAATCGTATTGACTTTGTGTGTGTTGTAAAATTAACTGCTTATTGTTGAGAAGACAGCAGTAAGACTCCTACTGAAATATCTTGCTTCTCAGATGTTTCAAATAAGAAATGGAATTCAAAAATTTAAAAACAAATTAAAAAAAAAAAGCATGATTCAAATCTTTAAACACATTTAAAATTATGTTGCACAAAACTGAAATATTAATGCAAAAATATCCAGCTTATATAATATCATGTTTTTCTTGGTTATATTCCTCTGGTTTTATTTATTTATTTTTTTGTTTGTTTTTGTGGATAAATGATGATGTTTAAGCCCGATCTGTGACCAAGTTGTTTGCTATTCTTATAATTTTGAATTTGTTTTTCAGTTTTGTGCGATATATTGTTTTTACATGTGTTTCTAAATTTTTGTTTCAAGCTTATTAGTTTTGTGATCTTTGACCGCAATACTTTTGGTGGAAAATTGATCCCATAAGATCTCAACAATGTCTCAAACTGTTCACAGAAAAGTCAGAGAACTCAATATGAACTCAAACGTTTATCATCAAATGATCTGCTCTCCATATTATTTTTTTTACTCTATACTCTAATTGTAAGATATTTATTGACTCATTTGTGTCTGCGCTACAAAACATATTTTTTTTAGGTAACCTAAAACACATTTTAATATAAATGAACTGGCGTTCAAGTCAAAATATGATTTAATGTGACTAAATAAATGCAGCTACATTAGAATATACAGATGAAAGTCCTTTTTAAAGTGTCAGATTAAATAAAATGTTTCCTCATTTTATAGTTTTACCAGAACATTGTAGGAGAATAACTGATTTATTTCAATGAATAATCACTACAGACAATTTTCTTACTCAGTATTTTTGTCTTGTTTTCCAGTGTAAACATTCTTAAACCAAGATTTATTTGCTTGAGAAGCAAAATAATTTATTTTCTGAAAAGGTTTTAAAATTTTGTAAGTTTTTGCTTAAAACAAGAACAAATATCTGTTAATGTGGCAAGACAAATAATCTTAATTAAAAGTGGAAACAAAATTATTTTTCTTGCCCCATTGGCAGATATTTTTTTCTTGTTTTAAACAAAAACTCACTTAAAATTCAGACAAAAATACTAAGAAAATAATTTCTGGTGAACAATACATCTGTCCTCTTGTTTTGGGCAGGATGGGTTGAACGGTTTATAACCTTTATTTCATACATTGAGACACTGAACCACAGTGTGATTTTCCAGACGAGCTGACGTTTGGTCACACACGCTTTACTGGAGCGCAGCAGGTGATGTCAGGCCTCATTCTGTAATGTGGTTAAATGTTCAACAGTCACCTCATCTCAACATCATCCTGCCTGACACACGGTATTTCCCCTCACACACACTCCTCTACTGTTTGTGGTTGAAGTCAAACACAATTCAGCAGAGCGTTTTCAGAAAAAAACCTCCAAAGAGCATCTGTTCATTTCAGTCGCTCACTGCAGATTCATCAGATCAGACACTGCAGGATCTTTTCTCATTCATTAATGTCTCATTTCTTTACAGTTTTCATGTCTTTTAATTCGAAAAGGAAACAAGTTTATTTTTCTGACCCCATTGGCTGATATTCATAAGCTCACTATTTTGGTAAATTTTCACATAAAACATTTTTTTTTTTTTTTTTTTTTTTTTTTTACTTATGTAATTATGTATCATGATTTTTTCTTTAGTTTAGTTTATTTTTGCACAGTATAAAATATAAACAAGAAAAAGCAAGAAAATATACAGTCCAGGAAAATGTGTTGAAAATGTATTCACCCACAGGCCATCCCAGATCAGTTTGTTTCAGATTTGTAGAAATGTGTCACTACATCAGTGTCTCAGCAATGGATGCTCTGCAGTGAATGGTTGCCGTTAGAATGAGAGACCAAACAGCTGATAAAAACATCACAATAATCCACAAGTAATCCACACCACTCCAGTCCATCAGTTAACATCTGGAGAAGACAAAAGCTGAAACAAATCCATCATTAAGACGTTTTTAACTATAATAGGAGTCCATAATCCATAATAACGCTTCCTCCAGTGAAAAAGTGTTCTGGTCTGAATCAGGAGAGAAATCTGCACAGATCAAGTACCGTTTTCAAGCCAAAACAGCTCTAAAGAAATATGTGGCTGGATTTTGATGGACTTTTACACTGGAGGAAGTGTTATGAATTATGGACTCCTATTATAGTTAAAAACGTCTTAATGCTGGATTTGTTTCAGCTTTTGTCTTCTCCAGATGTTAATTGATGGACTGGAGTGCTGTGGATTACTTGTGGATTATTGTGATGTTTTTATCAGCTGTTTGGACTCTCATTCTGACGGCACCCATTCACTCCAGAGCATCCATTGCTGAGACAGTGATGCAGTGACACATTTCTCCAAATCTGATGAAGAAACAAACTCATCCTAATCTTGGATGGACCGAGGGAGAGCACATTTTCATTTTTGGGTGATCTATTCCTTTAAATGGCTTGTCTAGATGGAGCTCATCTGAGTTGTTGATGGTCTGTCTAGCCGCAGCTGATTGACAATACTTTTGTTTTCCACGTGTTAAAGAATCTGACATCATTTCTCTGCCCAGCCTACAGGTCACTGCAAACCAATGACCCTTCAATAACGTCTGTCTGACCAGCGGCAGACGCATGAACATGATCAACACGTCCTCGCTATGAAAACCCACTAGTCTAGGGATCTTGAAGAGTCTCTCAGCTCTTGGTTTGAATAATTAATGCATATACATTAAGAGACCTTCACCGATTGATATATGGTGTGAATCTCCTTCTGATATGGATAATATTTCACTGACTCCTGATTGATTTTCCCTCTCTGTCTTTATATCGACAGTCGTTTTCAGATGAATAATTCAGCGTTATAGCGCCCAACACCTCCACCATATTCATTACAGTAACTCAAGCATGTTTTTTATCGTTGCAGCATGATAATATGACCATTATTTGAAACTGAGCAAACTGAATAAATGAACAGTCTAAGATCATCAGCGCAGATAGACACGCATTATATATCGCACATACTGAGTCGCTGCGATTGTGTGTGTGTGTGTGTGTGTGTGTGTGTGTGTGTGTGTGTGTCTGGCAGGGCGAGTGACTTTCTCTCTTTTGGCCTGTCGGCAGTCGTCTTGTGATGGTATTACTGTGGTGAAATGAGAAGCAGCTTTACTGAGGTCAGTCTCTGATTACCTGTTCCCTCCTCGGGTCAAATGACACTTAAATGTGTTGTTTACACTTCTACCTCATCTGACTTTGGTCTGAGCCCAAACATCTCATACGCACCCATCCATCTGATCCAGACATTTGCATAACCGTGATGAAGTTGAAAGTATTGTTATAACTTCATCTGTACGCTGTTTTAAAAACAAGCATTTTTTGTGAAGCTGCTTTGAAATGATATGTAGTGCGAAAGGTGCTATACAAATAAATGTGGATTGAACTGGATTGAAAAAAAAACAACAATATTTTTAAAGTGGTATTAAAACAAAGATTACTGGAGTACATTTTGCAAGAAAATTTATATACTTCAAAATTTCACATTTAGTTTAATGTATTACTTGCAGGATTATAATCGTAAAACTAAAACCATAAAAGTTTTTCATTACTTGAAATAAAATAAAAATGAACTGAAATATATTTCATCTAGTTGCCAAGGCAACATTTCTAATTTTGTTTAGTTTAAGTTGATACTAGAATAAGTAAAACTGAAATTAAAATATATATATATATATATATATATATATATATATATATATATATATATATATATATATATATATATATATATATATAAAATCAACTAATTAATTAATAAAAACTATAGACATATTTAAAAAAACTGATACAAAATACAACACAATTACTAAAATTGTAACTAAAATTAAAATTAAAAGAAAAATAATAATACTAATATTAAAATAATAAATAAAATATCATATTAAAAAAACTATATGTCAATAATACTACACTGTAATTTTTATTTATTTATTTTCAATTTTGTAAATAAAAGATTATTGGAGTATGTTTTACAATAAAATGCTCTTTCAGTCTTTCTACTTTAAAATTTCACATTTCAAAATATTCAACGTATTACTTGCCATTTCTTAGTTAAATTTACTAGCAATTTCTAAGTGAAAATTGTTCCTACTTCAGATTTTTTTTCCAGCATTCATTCATCTTTCCAAAATTTCATGTGTAATTCAATGTTACTTGGCATTTCTTTGTACTTATACAGTATATGAAATTGACTTGCAATTTCTGAGTGAAAATTGTTTCAAAGTATTTTTTTCTCAGTGTAAAATTTCCTTGTGAAACCAACTAGCAGTTCTTACATTTTACCAATATAAATTTGAATGCATTTGACTTTGTTAAGCTTACTTCATGACCAGTCATATAGGAAAAATTAGAGAACTAAAAGTTATTGTTCAAAGTTGTAAATAAAGATTATTGGAGTATGGTTTAAAATATAATACTTTTTAAGTTTTTCTACTTCTAAATTTCATGTTCAATGTGTAACTTACTGTTTCTTTGTGAAACTTACTAGCAGTTTCTGAATGAATATTGTATTTGCACCAAAATTTGTGGTTTAAGAAGTTCATGCAACTGGTCCAAATACTTAGTTTCTGTTGTCCAACATCACTTATGACTTGTAAGATATTGAAAATAGTTGAACTTGTGATTTAATGACATGAAATTCTCAAGGGAGTGTTGTCACATTTAACTTTAGCTCTCTGCAGAGGAAATGAGCTCATGCGTCATTCACCAACACACAAATACATGACCTCATGCTGAAAACATGACATCTGCGTATGATGATCATATATGATTGTCCTAGGAGAGACATCATGATGAACAACAGAACAGGAGTTTAGTGGGTGAATTTATTAAACAAAAATATTTATGAGATCATTGTGTGTAAATCAAGCTTTAAGTGGTCGGTTTATTCCCAGGATAAATTCTGTCATCATTCACTAAACCTCATGTCATTCAAAACCTGTGTGACTTAATTCATTGAAAAAGAAACAGTTTTCACTCAGAAATTACTGAATTTCACAAAAAATGGTAACACATTGAATTAAATGTGAAATTAGTAGCTAGAAACAATTTTCTTTTAAATCATAGACGAGTAATCTTTTTTTTTTTTTTTACAATTTCGAAAAATGCTTGTTTCAACGTTACAGTCAACAATCAAAATGAATTATATTTTATATATTTTTTTGCATTTTCTAAAGTATATATTCTAAATTATTATTAATTTTAAATGACTCCAATTGACTGTTATTCTTAAACTACATTTTGGTCTTGTCTTTTCACACATCATATGACTTAGACATGTTTTGTTTTGAGGGTGAATTAATGACAAAATAAAATAAACAATAAACTGAAATAAAATAAAATATAAAACAAAGTTAGTTGCCAAGGCAACATTTCTCATTTTTTGTTTAGTTTAAGTTGATGTGTAGCTAAAAATAGTAGCTAAAAGTAAGCAACTAATATTAACAACTAAATAACTAAAACTGAATATGTACATATAAATAAAATGTGCACAGAAATAATAAAGTGCACAGAAAAAAATACTAATCTAATCTAAATCTAATTCAATATATTATCAAAAACTATAGGCCTAATAGTATATCACTGATACTAAAATAACACATTGCTTTCCATGTTTTGTAATTATTTATAAATTGTGTAATATGACTTCAGAAGACTTCAAAGTTTTGTTTTATTTAAAAAAAAAACTTAATTTTATTTTATTTTACCTAGATGCAAAAAGCAGCATTTCTCATTATCATTTAATTGAAGCTGGAATATGAAAATAACTAAAACTGAAATAAAATTAATAAAAAGCTCTATAGACTTGTTCTTAAAAGTTGAACTAAAATTGAAATGAAAACAAAAAAATTGAATTCAAAATATTAACAAAATTATAATGCTATAAATGAAGTACAAATATAACTAATAAACAAAAATAACTAAAGCTGAAATAAAAATTAATAAAAAAAAAACTATCTAGACATTAAACAACAACAAATAAAAAAACACAAAATTGCTCAAATTTGAACAAAAATTAAAACGGAAACAAAAATTTAAAAATAAAGTCTAATTAAAAATATTAACAAAAAATAGTATATCAATGACACTGAAATAACACTTGTTTCTTTGTAATTATTTGTAAATTGTGTGATATGATTTCAGACATGTTTTGTTTTGTTTTTTGGAGCTTGACGGCCTCTGAACACCATGTGATTTCATTAGGAAAGGTGCAGTGTGAACATTCTGCTAAACATCTTCCCTTTTGTTCTCCAGACAAAAGAAAGGCCTACAAGTCTGGAACGACGTGAGGGTGAGTAGATGATTTTTTTGGTTGCATTTTTGGGAGTCCTGTCCCTTCAAGCATATGAGGAGGAGAGCTATTTATAGCATATTACTGGGAAATTCCCAAGCCAAACACAAGGAGAATGTTTGGAGAGCTGGACTGATCTGCTATTCACCACACAATGACTCAACAGATGCCATTAGCATGTGAATACGCCGCTGACCGCAGCCTCTCTTCATTTACACACACACACACACACACACAGATGCAGGTAAACACCCCTGGGACAGGTAAACCTGTTGACTCACAGCTAGAAAGGAGATATTAGAGAGCTTTTTTGTTTAATAGCTCCTGCATTTTTCAGCAGTCGGCTTTGAGTTACTGCTGGCCGAGAGCCGGCATCGTCTGGCCGAGGAAAGGTGGATAATTATTCTCACGGCTGTAAGTACAAATTGCCCAGAATGACTCCAGGAGAAGCCGGCGCTGGCGGGCCGAACGCAAACGATTGCACGTATCATAAGTGTGAAAAACATTTCATTAACATATACTGGGTGACAAATGACAAATACTGGGTGATTCTTCAGTTAGGGGGTTGAAAAGTCAATATTTAAACATGTAACCCTTTAACATTAAAACAAAGCCTGACATATGAAATAATAGTCATATAAATCTGTTAGACTTTATACGGACAATTTATCTGGACAACAAGTGATGATTGAGAGAATCAACAAATGAATGTTCCTCAAAATCCTGATGATCATTTGATATACTAAATCATAATTATGAGATTAAAAAATACAAATTAGGAGATGTTCAAAATTATGACATAAATTATAATTATGAGATAAGTCATAATTATTGTATGCTATGATAATTTTGAGATCAGTTAAAATTATAAGAGTCAAAATTGACATAAAAAGTCATAATTATGAGATTAAGTCATAATAATGGCATGCTAAGTCAATATGAGATAAAAAAGTACAAATTATGAGATTAAAAAGTCATAATTATGGCACACTAAGTCATAATTTTGAGACAACATAATTTGGTCATAAAAATCAGTCAGAAAAAGTAAGAAAAATCTATTTTTTTATCTAAGTTATTGAAACTTTAGACAAAATATTTTTAGAAAATCTTTTAAAGTTTACCTACATGTTTTTTGTTTTATATAATATTTCATGCATCAGGTTTTTTATGGCCTATATAGTCTGATACAGTGAGAATTTGTAGTAAAAACATTTCAATTTTATTTAGAGACTCAAACTGAGCAATAACATGCAATTTGCTGCAGATGCTGATATTTCTATGATGAAACTCAGTGAAAATCAATGAGATCTTTATAACAGGAGAGCAGATACTGACATAAACTGATCTAAATATCAGTGGTCATTCTATATCTCCAATAATATGTCTTAGTAAGATAAGATTGAAATGATTCAAATATATAATGCAATGCAATGTAATGCTGATTGAGAGATGAAGAAATAAACGCTCCTCAGAAGATGTGAGATGAAGATCATTCCTCCGCTGAGGAACACTGAAAGTAAAGCTTCTGGAAACAAACGCTCCTCAAAAGATCCTGATGATCAGATTTGAGACGCACTGATTTTTCTAAAAATGATTGATGGAGAATCAAGTAAAGCTGAGCTGCTTCAGTCCAGTAAGTGTTCGTCTGGAAATATGACTGCAGTTATTCTGACGTTTATGTGATAAAAATCAGTCAAGATTTGACAACAGAAAGACACTGAAGCAGCAGCTGAAGCTGGACGCCTGTACAATTAGACTAAAAGAGCTTTTGCTGGATAAAACACTCTAAACTATTAATCAGACGACAGAAGGCGTGTGATTTTGATTCTGTTTGGTAACTGTTTGCAATCTAGTTGTCTAGTTCCCGAGGGTTGTATGATCAGGTTTTTCTAAAGAACTAGAAAGAGTTTGAAAGGTTAAAGGTGAGTTTGACGGGTCTATAAAGTGCCCAGACAAAAGCTGTTGTGTGGATTTGTCCTCTAATTGTTTTATTGTTCTCTGGAATGAAGATAATTGTCATCTAGAGCAGCCGTTCTCCTCTGCTTTTACAACAGAACTCAGATTTAACATTTTACATCAATTGGCAACCAACACATTACCAATTTTTAGCATGAAGCACAAATAATTTGTTAATATTTCATTACCAAAAATGTCAATAAAATTCAAAAACATTATTATTTATATTTATTCAATCATAATTAACCACTGTGTTTGACACAAACTATTTGTATTTTTTTAAACTGTATTTATTGCAGTCTGGTTTGTTTTACATTTGTGCAGATTTGTTCACACACTTTAAAAAAAGGTTTTTTCGAAGTCGTAAATAAAGATTATTTTATGAGGTTTTACAAGAAAATACTTTTTCAGTTTTTCTACTTCAAAATTTCATGTTTACTTCAATGTGTTACATGCCGTTCTGTAATTATTGTGAAATGTACTAGAAAATTCTGAGTGAAAATTGTTTGAGTAAATTTTTTTCAGAGTACTTTTTAAGGATGTCACAACGATGTGTTCAAAATGCATCTGTCTAATTTTACTCACTTCTATTAGTGACCGACGTGTTTGCATCAAATTTGCTTGAATTTGCATCAATTTGTTTGACACACAGCCTTTGATGTCACTAACATGATATAGTGTTTTCTTTTCCCATTTAAAAGTCCAATTATTTAATAACTAATATTTTACATTAGATTTAGATTTTAGTTTTTTAGAAAGATCTAGATTTATATTTTACTTTGCTACAATTTTTCTTTTTTTTTTTTTTTTCTTTTTTTTAACCATACATATAATTTTCCCATTTCTGTACTTTATCCGAGTAGTTTTATTTTGGGAAAGATTTACTTTTACTTCACTACATTCTAAAGCATAATATCAGAATTTTACTTTATACTTTGTTTGAGTAATAGGGACAATACATGTTAATGAAAATTGTTTATGCCACTGTTTCATTAAAACATATTGTTCCTCATTAATTTGAATTTAACAAACAGCGATGTCCAATTCATGAATAAGCTGATTATTTTCAGTGAAACTTTTGAATCGGTTTGCAAATTGCACAATTAATGAAATTAATATTCGTCCATCTTTCCTGCTGTCATAGCAGTTTCAAATGATATAAAACTAGTATGTTTGCATGACTTTCCTCTTAAGATGTTAACGCATTTTGCCTCATGTGATGTTTGTACATTGTTTTTTATACTATTTGTTGCCAAATATTTACACAAATTTAGGTTTTCTCATTTTTTTTCTCTCGTTTGCACACTTAAATTATAAGTCATTTAAATTCATATTTTATTATACTGACATATAAAGTTCTGATAGAGTATAAGTTTTAGTAAGAAAACATTTACTTATTTTCAAACTGATGCACATTAAATGTCTGCACTAATCTTTCTTATTGACTAATGCTGAATAGAATAAATAATAAATGTGGTTTGATCAGGATCAATCAGTACTTTTTTACATTTAACACTAAAGTACAATAAAAGTCAAATACTTTTACCAATGTTATTTTAGTCATCGAGAAACTATTACAGTTTTGTTAATATTTTGAATTAGATTTTTTATTTTTCAGCTTTCATGTTAATTTTAGTTTGTTTTTGTTTTGTTTTTTTATTTAGACTTTATGGACATTACTTTATTTTAGACGTTTAGATGTAATGACAATTTTATTTTTTTGTTGTTTTAGTAGTTCAACTTAAACTAAATGAAAATGAAAACTAGCTAAAATAAACTAGCTGAAATAAAATATTTTTTATTTATTTAATTAATTATTTAAGTATTTATTTATTTAATTTTTGGTTTTAGTTTTCATTTGCATTTGTGGTAACCCTGATTTTTACTCAAGTACTTGATTTGTATGGTTTTTCTCCAGGTGTGTGTGTGTGTGTGTGTGTGTGTGTGTGTGTGTGTGTGTGTGTGTGTGTGTGCAGTCAGACTTTTAACTACTTAATTTGGCAATTTTATTTTGTTTGCGTGCGTGCGTGTGTGTGTGTGTTTTCAGTGTTTGAACTCTTGTGTGGTGTCAAGACTGGGCCCGTCTCCTCCTAACAGTGTTGGCCAATAATGTGCCTGATTAAATATTGATGATGGCAGATACATGTTTAGTAGCTGGACTAAAGCCTGACACCAGATCCGATCCGATCCGCTCCAGCCAGAATAATGAGCAGCTGTTGAGAGACACTCTCACAGGGGCCACATGAGCGTTACAGAGCCCACTCACTTCAGACATTCACAGAGAATAAACCAGTAAATGAACTTCAGCAGAGTTACTAAACATGCATTATTATGAGCCACAACCAAAGACAGACCTCCACTCTGAAATTATTTAAGTAATAGTTCATCCAAAAATTTAAATATGCTGAAAATATCCTCATCCTCAGGCCATTCAAGATTAGGATGAGTTTGTTTCTTCATCAGATTTGTAGAAATGTGTCACTGCATCACTGTCTCAGCAATGGATGCTCTGCAGTGAATGGGTGCCGTCAGAATGAGAGTCCAAACAGCTGATAAAAACATCACAATAATCCACAAGTAATCCAGACCACTCCAGTCCATCAGTTAACATCTGGAGAAGACAAAAGCTGAAACAAACCCATCATTAAGACATTAACTAAAATGCGACTCCATAATCCATAATAACGTTTCCTCCAGTGAAAAAGTGGTCTGGTCTGAATCAGGAGAGAAATCTGCACAGATCAAGCAGCGTTTACAAGACAAAACAGCTCTAAACAAATATGTGGTTGGATTTTGATGTGAGAGACAACAGGAGATGCACATTTTCACTGGAGGAAGTGTTATTATGAATTATGGACTTAATTATGGACATTAAAAACATCTTAATGCTGGATTTGTTTCAGCTTTTGTCTTCTCAAGATATTAACTGATGGACTGGAGTGGTGTGGATTACTTGTGGATTATTGTGATGTTTTTGAAGAAACAAATTCATCTGCATACATCTTGAGTAAATTCTCAGCACATTTTCATTTTTGGCTGAACTATTTCTTTAATTTAATAAGGATTAGTATTAGTAGGATTAGTAAAGCATTAGTATTCTGCTGTATAGTTGTAACTATAGTTTGTTTAACTCCACTGGACGCTTGTGATGGACAGTCCTCTCTGGTGGTCTATTGTTGAAACTCAGCAGTGGGTTTGACACCTTTCATGTGCACACAATACACTCAAAAGTGTCTTTTTAGTGGAGGTTGATGGGTCAAAACACACACACACACACACACACACACACACACACACACACACACACACACACACACACACGCACACACACACCCCACTGTGCATCTGATCTTTTTAACTCTTCAGGCTTCAAAGCATCACACTTTCCTCTTATTACCTTCAAACACAACTGCTACTGAATATTAATAGTATGGGTAAAACTTAAAAATGGTGTAGAAATTGTTAGTAAATTCCAGAATTAATTACAAAGAAATGTCAATTAACACACTGAACTGAATGTGAAATTTTGAAGTAGAAAAAACTGAAATAGAATTTTCTCATAAAACATACTCATGCTACATATATCTTTATTTACTTTTATTAAGTTAAAAAAAATATATATATATATATATATAATTTTTTTTTACAGTGTAGTAATTATTTAAATTATTTACATTGCCTATATTGTTTAATGTAGTTTCCAAAAAAAAAAAAAAAAAAAGCTATTCTCCTGTTATGTTTCCTATTGTTTAATGCTGTTATTCTACTATTCAAAAGGCAAGTGTTCTGCAAATCAGTGGTTGTTTGTGAGGATTTAGGAAGATTAAAGAGAGAAAAGCTGGAAATCAGGAGGATTTAAACCTGTAAATCCAGTTCTGACTCTCTGAGGTCAAAGTAACAAAGGATCGAGCAATGGCTGGTAATTAGTGTGAGTCTGAATCAGATCTGTGAACATGACAGAACAAGTCAGACTGGAAATACAGCAGAAGATCGGTCCTCTACATCACAGATGAGCGTCAAAAGACTGAATGAACAAACACATTACAGTGAGTCAGAGAGAGACTGAGGTTAGATTCTGACCTTTGACCTGCAGCTGCTTAAACACAAATGCAAACACTTGATTCAGGAGGAGATGCTTTTTCACGGAGCTGCTTCTCTGTCATTTCAGTCAGTTTGAGTGTATACAATTGTAGTTTTTGTTAATATTTTAGATATTTAGATTTTACTTTTATATTTTCTGTTTTGATTTTAATTTGTAGTTTGTGTGTGTAATTTTGTGTTGTTTTGTACTTTTTTACTAGTTTTTTTTAATTAACATGTCTATATAGTTTTTATGTTTGTAGTTTTAATTTATTTAGTTGTAATTATTTTCGTACGCTTAACAAAAATAGAATAGCTGAAAGTATAGCTGAAATACAATGTTTGTTTTTTTACATTTTATATATTTATATAATGGATTTTCAAATAAAACAACGAAATCTACACAGAAAAGTTAGCCATTTTTTTATCAAAAGGTTTACAAGCCCTACAAAAAATATAAAAATTAATTTTAATTCAGGTATTGAAAACATTTTCGTCATTGTAGACTTAAGTTATTTAAGTCTGTATGACATTTTTATTTTATTTTTCTTTTGTATTTTTGAAAAAATCCCTACACTAAAAACAGGATCCTACTGTGTTAATATGAACAAATTTTCTGCAGTCTTTTTTTTTCATCATTTTATTTTATATTATTTTATTTTTATATTTTTTGCTATTCAATTTTTGTATTATATTACATTACATTGCTGTGCATTCTATTTTATTTTATTTGCATTGTGCTGCTTCATGTTTTATTTTTTTAATTAATTTAATTTTTTTATTTTTTTGTATAATTTTACTATGTATTTGTTTATTTATTATATTGATTTGCATTTATTTTTAGTTTAGTTTAGTTTAGTTTAGTTTAGTTTAGTTTAGTTTAGTTTTTTGTTTGTTTAATGGAAATGTCTGTAAACTTAACGGATAAAGTCCTGGCAGAAAACGACCAGTACCTTTTCTATTTTGCTCTGGATTTCTTTTTCTTTCAGTGCATGAATCCAGACAAAAGCATCACAGCATTGAGCATTACAGATGTGACCATACTGTGCTGTTTTGGACTGAACAGATTTGGTCAGAGCGCCTGAGATCAGTCTAATCAGTGCCGGTGTGAGTGTGTGTTTTCCAGACAGTTGCTGCTCTTCTGTCTGGCGCTCTGTTACCTGTGCAGATCAGGTGTCATTGCTTTAATAAGAGAGAGACGGACAGATCTCCAGCCGCTATCTGTCTGTCCGCGGTCACAGACCCACATGACCCTCCACCCGCCCGCTTCAATAATTCACGCAGCTTCACCCGAGATGACTGACAGCCGCGTTTGTCCCGGCCTGATCCGCTCATGACGGGTGTGTTTATGTGTGACCGGCTCCATACCGAGCCCAGTGTTATTTTACTGCTTTTTATATACTATCAGACTTTTATTTAATATTTTGAATTAGCTTATTATTTTCTTTTCGTTTTCGCTTTGATTAGTTTTTAGTCATTTTGTTATGTGCTTTTGTCATTTTTATTATTATTTTTTTAATATTACTGTTTAGGTTTAACTTAAATTTAGTTAGTTTTTTTTTTTTTTTTTCTGTTTAGTTTCCATGCTTCAATCTTTTAGTTATTTGCCAAAATTCTTTTAAATATTTTCCAAGGCAACATTTCTAATTGTTTTTTTTGTTTTTTTTTTTACTTTTAGTATGTTATTATTTTATGTGCTTTTGTCATTTTTATTTTTTATTTATTTTTATTTCAGTTTTATTTTTAATTTTAGTTCAATTTTATATTTTTTTTATTTACATTAGTAATTTTACTGCTTCAACAGTTATTTGCCAAGACAACATTTCTAAATTTTTCTTAATTTTTTAGCAATTCTGTTGTCTTTTTGTCATTTGTATTGTTTGATGAAGTATTACTATTTAGGTTTATATTATTTTTAAATTTTTTATTTTATATTTATTTCAGTTTTCTTTTACTTTCATTAGTGATTTTAGAAATTCAGCTTGCCAAGGCAACACAACTCTATTTTTTTTCTAGTCTAATATTTGTATTTTCAGCTTTATTTAGATAAGAAATAATGTGTTTAATAGCTTTAGTTTTAGTTTGCAATAATAACCCTGATCACATGCATCGTCTTATATTAAATGATTGGCCATAAATTGCAAAAATTATGTTTCTATTCATTTTGTTACAATATTTTCAGATTTTTTTGTGATAGAATTGATGTGTGCTTTTCTTTCTGGTTTCAAAATGTTCACATCATCTAGTAATGCAACTAATGTTAATGTTTAATAATATAATTTACTTATATGAAACAAGAATATGCGATTAGATCTTGTTTTCTGAAGAAAATATTAGTGGTGTGTGTATCTGTTAAAATGTAAATATTCATTTGCATAATTAATATTCATTAATATGTTATATAAAATGTAATGATGTAAAATGCATAATTAATATTCATGATGTAATAATTCTAACATGCTGAAGGCTTCACACATCTAAAGGCATCTTTAATTGAGCAAACACACCAGATCTGTTTAATATTACATATTCAGCTACAGGCCGTGTGTGTGTGTGTGTGTGTGTGTGTGTGTGTGTGTGTGTGTGATCAGAGCTGAAACGCCACAGACAGCAGACGGCTGATCTCAGGTCAGTGTGTCTCCGCTCTTCTGCTTCACCTGAATGGTGGATGTGCTCATGCGGTTGCTATGGAGCTCATCCAATCAGAACAGCCGAAAAACCCTTGACTGGTCTCCAGGCAGGATTCATGTGCTCAGTGTTTTGGTGGAAGCTGAGGAACCATGTGTGTGACAACCACTATAAAACTTTTTACTTTACTTGACTTCATTTATTTAGTTCATTAGTTAGTTAGTTAGTTAGTTAGTTAGATAGTATTTTATTGCATTGCATTGCATTTCATTTGACTACATTGCATTTGATTGCATTTTGTTGCATTTTATTTTATTGCATTGCATTGCATTGTGTTTTTAATTTAATTTAGTTTTTTTTATATTTATTTGATTTATTTTATATTATTTTTAATTTTATTTTTGTATTTTTGCTATTCATTGCATTTTAGTTTTTTTATTACATTACATTGCTTTGCATTTTATTTTATTTTATTGCATTTTGTTGCATTTTATTGTATTGCATTGTGTTTTTAATGTAATTTATTTTTTACATTTATTTTATTTATTATTTTTTATTTTGTTTTTATTTTATTTATTTTATTAGTATTTTATTACATTACATTGCTTTCCATTTTACTTTATTTTATTTTATTTTATTTGAATTGTACTGCTTCATGTTTTATTTTTTAATTTTATTATATTTTTTATTTATTTATTTAATTTATTTTTGTAATATTTTATCTTTGTTTTTTTTATTGCATTGCATTGCTTTGCAATTATTTTTTTATGCTGTTTTATTATTTTATTTTATTACATTTTATTTCATTTCATTTCTTATGATTTGTCAGTGTAAACCAATAAAGCACCTTATATCAAATTCATTTGACTCTTAAGACAGAGTTCAAAGGCTGCACAAGCTGTAGAGGAAGTGGAGCATGTGATTGTGCGGCCGTGTGTGTGTGAGTGTGAGTGTGTGAGTTCTCTCTTTCTCTCTGTGGTTTCTGATGCAATCATGAATGATGTGTATAGCCTCATCTGACAGTGCGACCCGCAGAGGAGCTGTGTTTACATACGCCGTCCTCCGCCGTCACACCGGACCAATGATGGAGCTGTTGCCATCAGAGCAGAGCGGCCATCAGACGGCTTTATTTGGCCTCCTCGCTTGCCCAGCCTGCTGTTGCCATAGTAACAGAGTTTGAAAGTGACAGAGTTTGAACAGAAGGAAAAAGGCCCATGAATCATTCAGCTTAGTTTCAGCTCAACTCTAGAAAGACAAACATCCTAATGACGGTAGTTCAACGGGTCACAACCAGCCTCACATCAAATCCAGCATTCATGATCCTCCACAGCAATCTTTATTATTCATGCTGCTGTATGTTTACATGGATTTACAGTGTTTGGCAGAGCAAGTTTCAAAGTCTGTTTCTAAATGTAGTAAATATTCTTAACCACAGTGCATTGCATCAAATTTTTATTTTTTGCATTTTACTTTATCCCATTTTATTTTATTAATTTTTATTTTATTATTGAATGTATGTAGAGGTATGCACATTATTTCTAACATTATTTCTAGGTTTAGTTTATTTGATTATTTTTGTATTTTTTTGCCTTGAATTTTAGTTTTTTTTTTATTTCATTATTTGATTTTCTCGCAATTGATCACTTTGATCATGCATTGCATTTTATTTTTGGATTTGTTTATTGCATTGCATTTTAGTTTTGTATTTTATTAATTAATTTTTATTTTATTATTGTATATAGAGGTGTGTGCATGTTATTTCTAACATTTTTTTAGTTTTATTTTATTTTGTTATTTTGTTTTATTTTTTGCATTTTATTTATTTTGTATTATTTGATTTTATCACATTTTGTCACATTTTAAATTGCATTTTATTTTTGTATTTTATTTTATTTTATTAAATAGAAGTGTGTGCATGTAATTCAAATGTATATTTAATGTTACTAATGATATTTTTAATGTTGTTTCTAATGTTACTAATGTTAATCTTACAATGTTATATAATGTTATTTCAACCGGGGTCCATGGACTGATATGTAAAACAAATAACATTTTCAAAAACTTATATTCAGTATATTTCATAGTCTTAAATGTGGTTAATTTTTTCTATAGTTTTTGTATTTAATCTTAAGAAACTTCCTCTTCTATTATCTTTGTTTGATTTGACTGCCTCTATGGTGTGTAAAAGCCTCGTTAAACATGCAAATGTCTCTCTATCTCATAATACAGTGTCTCTCATGATGATAACCTCTGATCTCAGACGCCGGCTGAAGCTGATTTGTAATGATTTGCTCGGTGAAAAGCCCATCAGGATCTGGTGTAAACACTGAGTGATTGATCAAACTCTATAGCTGATGTAGAGGAGTCAGTCTGTGTTTGTTCAGCCGTCTGCCGCTGTGCTGCTATTTCATCTGATGCTTATGAATTTATGATTGTGAAGAACAAGATAAGACGTCTGTAATAGATGCGTGTGTGACGGTCACATGCACTTATTGCACTTCTACAGCCCCACATTACCAATCGCAGTGATAAATGACTGAATGATGTCACATCAGTGTCACACTAGAGACCCGAGCCTTATACAGACCAGAAGATACGGAGATGTGAGGATGGACTTTGGTTTGAGGTGAGAAACACGCTGGAAATCACCTGGAACCTCCTGACATGATGACGGACGCTTCGCAACAAACAAACCCAGTAAATTTTCTGCAGAAAATGTCGAAATCTATTTTAACCGTGATTCTAATGATTGAGCAAGAATTACTGAGAACCTGGTTTTACTTTCTTTCTTTGTGTGTGTGTGTGTGTGTGTGTGTTCTATAGAGATCTGTATCTGTGTCCCAGGCATGAACTTGATCACAGCCCGATGTTTTGGCAGGACTTCAGCAAACTCCATATGAACTCTGGAGTCAAACCAGCATCTCTGGTTCAGGAGGGAAGGCAACAGGAAGAATGAACAAAAGGAGTAAGATTTCACTGTGTGTGTGTGTGTGTGTGTGTGTGTGTGTGAGAGAGAGAGAGAGAGAGAGAGAGCGAGAGTGTGTGTGAGTGTGAGTGTGTGTGTGTGTGTGTGTGTGTGTGTGTGTGTGTGAGAGAGAGAGAGAGAGCGAGAGTGTGTGTGAGTGTGAGTGTGAGTGTGTGTGTGTGTGTGTGTGTGTGTGTGTGTGTGTGAGTGTGTGTGTGTGTGTGTGTGTGTGTGTGTGTGGAGGACTGGAAGAAAAGAAGTAATGTTGTCATATGGTTCTTGCACAAATTGAATTTTAGTTCTTTAAATAGCGTCTCAGAGTTTGTCATGTGTAACGATAAGTTCTGCTTAGTCAGGAATACTCACTCAGACCACAGCCCAGGAATAACCGTTATATACTATATAAAACACAATTTACATTTATTAATTTATATCATTTAAATAAGATTAATATGAGCATAAATGATAAATTGTATGTATTTAAGCATTTATTTATATTTATGTAATATTTTTTAATTAATGATTAAACACATGAGACATTTTTACCTTCAAACTGTTGCTTCCAGCTAAAATCCATACTGCATAATACACTGAAAAAAAAAAAGCTACATTTTTTTAAGGTAAGTGGTTGCAAACAATTTATTTTAGCTACATTTAAATGAAACAAATGTTGAAAGTTAGTCAACTAAATTTGTTTATTTAAATGTAGCTAAAATAAATGGATTGCAACCACTTACCTTTTAAAAAAATTTTGTAAATTCAATTAATCATTTTTTTCAGTGAATGATAATAATCCATAATCCATAATAATGCTTCCTCCGGTGAAAAAGTGCATCTCCTGTTGTCTCTCACATCAAAATCCAGCCACATATTTGTTTAGATCTGTTTTGTCTTGTAAACGCTGCTTGATCTGTGCAGATTTCTCTCCTGATTCAGACCAGAACACTTTTTCACTGGAGGAAGTGTTATTATGGATTATGGACTCGTATTTTAGACATTAAAAACGTCTTAACGATGGATTTGTTTCAGCTTTTGTCTTCTCAAGATGTTAATGGCGCTCTGTATCTGTATCTGAGTAATAAAACTGCTGTTTGAGTTTGTCTTTGGTCTGTCCAAACACAGCTGATGCAGTGGTGTGTCCCGGCCGGTTCGGGGCAGTGTTATGATCTGCCCTTGGAATAAACACTTGGACAGCTGGGTCACACGATGACCTCACATTCCCTCACAGACGGCCAAACACTGCAGCGCAAAGACTTGCGACCGAATTAATATTTCATGAGACTTCTGCATGTGTTCAGAAAGAGATGTTGAGAGATCCAGAGTTTGCACAGTGTTTGTTATCAGAATCAAGATTACATTCGTCTGGCCAGATAGAAAACCAAACAAACGTGGCTTAACAACCACCAAAACAAACACTCGTCTGATTGACATGGTTTACACCGGTCAAACCGCGCAATCGCTCAAATATATTAAATTACCTTTACCTGCGCTTACACGAGTGACATGTTTTAGCAACAAAACAACTCTGGCGTCATGTGTTTGGCATACTGTATTACAGTATTTCACACTGTTTAGGAGTTCAGTTTTAACTCAAAAATATTCAGGCCTAAATTTAGGATTTATGTATTTGAATTGTATATAAAATTTCCATGCATTTGGATTACATTTACATTTAGTCATTTGGCAGACGCTTTTATCTAAAGCGACTTACAAATGAGGACAATGGAAGCAATGGATTAGACTGTTTTAACATAAACAAACTAATAAACTTAATGAGATGCATATTTGTCAGTCAAAAATTAATGAAACGGGTCAAATTTCTGTAATAAACTGAATATGTTTTAAATGCACAATAACCAGGTTTATAAATTTTAGCATCAATAAATCCAATTGGTTTCATTTGCATATTTTAATTTTTTGAATATTGTTAGTTTCACAGCTAGTCATATTTTAACCATGTTTATACTTTTGAACTGAATAAATTTTATTTGTTTTTCACACTAATCAGATTTATGCTGATTCTAAGCTGTTTGAATAAATGCATTTTGAAAAATAAATTATTATTATTGAGTTTGCATTATTTATTTATTTGTTTATTTATTTTAGAGTACAGAAATTTGACCTGTTTTATTTATATATGACTGACAATATGAATATTATGTAATCCAAATGGATGGATTTTTTTTAATTAAAAATTTTATAAATCCATTTATATTAATAAATATTCTGTAAATAAATATATAAATACATAAACCTTACATTTAATTGAGGGTAAAAAAAATGTTTAGCAAATATTCAATTTTGGGTGAACTATTCCATTAAAACTTCATCAACTCTTTCGGTCTGTTTTCAAAAAAGATTTTCATGCTAAAATCTTGAATAAAATCACAAGTGTGTTTTAATGATGTATTTCATGTCATAGAATAAACATGTAAATATCTTGAACTTTATTTCAGGTATTGAACCATAAACCCAATGACTTCAGGACGAAGGAACTGGAAGTGCTAAAATGCAACTTGTTTCTTGGTTTTGGCCTACAAATATACATCATCTATTTCAGACAAACTCATTTGTAAAGTTTCTGACTCATGAGAAACACATTTTTAACTGTTTCCTGCAAAACAGACACACAAAGGAGAAAACCTTTCACATGACACTTACATGACTTTAACACACACACACTGCAATACTTTACTATCATTACATTTGTCTTATGATGGGAAATGAAAGATGACTAAATGGTAAAGTGACATTTATCTACAGACTGATCTATATACTAATGTCAAAACATCTACAACAAAACCTCTGCTGCATTTCCCCCCATTACAAAGCTGCCTTTTCCACTGTGTTACTGTATGTGACTAGAAAAACCCAGTTGTGAAGTTGGTTTCCTAAGTATAACGGCTCCTGTAGTAGTTTTTTTTTTTTTTTCCGGTGAAGTGAAATGCTCTCATATGCTTTTTGTCTTTTGTTAGAGTTAAACATCATATGATGAATTCACAGCAGTGAAACCACAAACACTACAGCTGTGGGAATTTCCCATCCACGTGTGTGAATACAGCACAGCAGGGCCCGACCAAAACAAAAGCTCTGATTGGCCGCAAGTCACATGATTGACAGTCTTAAAGGCACATGTGCAGAATCTTCCTGAAGGATTCAACACAGTATGCCAGGAATGCATATATTCTCAGTAAATGTGTAGTGCTCGATGAGCAGTTCATCTACAATATCTTTCTCAGATCTGCTGAACTTATAGTAAAACTAAGCCTCACACTTTGTACATTAGATTATGAATTGAGGATATAAAAGCTTCTGTCTGTAAAGTAATTAACTGGGCCATCTGTGAAAAGCGCATGACAATAGAGCTGCACACAAAAGCACAGCAGGACGGCGATTGTGAACTCAGTCTTACAATGACATCAATTAAGTGTGTATTTTAACGCCGTTTCTATAAAATAACACCTTCGTGTCAGGTGTTAAGTTAAGCAATGTTCCAAATCAATTCATGAGCAAATTAACTTGCTAATCTGCGTTACTGGACTCATCCTTATTTTTCCAACGAAAACTATAACTGCTTGCATTTCTATATTCATTGATGTCTGTATATGTCTAAAGAAGAGAATATTATCAATGCTTAATAATGTATTGTTGAATATTTCAGCATTAAATTCTGAAATTAGATATTTTTGTATTATTACACTAAAGTGTATAATTGATCTCACATAATAAATCCTTTACACTCAAATTAATTTTTCCTGTACTTCTATTTATTTTTATTTTGTTTTTGTTTTATTTGTATTTCATTATTTTTTATTACGTATCAGTGCAATAAATAAATAAATACATTTCAGGGTGGAAAAAGAAAAAAATGAAATAATAATAATAATAATAATAATAATAATAATAATAAAAGAAAAGAAAAAGTACAAAGAAAAAAATCAGTTAGCTGATCATTGTCATGAATTATGATAAAGACTGGCAAACTATACATTTATCCCTTGTTTATACTATTCTGTTTTATTTGTATTTGTATTTATTTTATTTTATTTTTTGTTAAGTATCAGTGAAATAAATAAATAAAAAGAAAAATAAATAAATAAAAAGAAAAAATAATAATAATAAAAAAGAAAAGAATGTTATTAGTTATTTTTTATGATGAAAGACTGGCAAATTTATACTATTTAGTTTTATTTTGTATTTTGTTATCATTTATTTATTCATTCATTCATTCATTCATTCATTTATTAATACAAAGACAATACAGATTAATTATCTTGTCACTGTGATTTACTTGTGCTTTATTCATCTAAAATTGCTTTTGTATTGATATTTTGGCAATGTTGTGTGTAAAACAATCATGTCATTAGAGCCTCTTCATTAAAATGCGCCTGTCCCTTTTAGAGAGAGAGAGAGAGAGAGAGTGTGTGTGTGTGTGTGTGTGTGTGTGCGCGTGCGTGTGACGTCGGCGCGTGGGGCGGGGCCTCGCCGCTGGAACGCGGGAACGCGCTCGACGCAGACAGAATGAAGTGAGCCGATGAGAGACGCGCAGCGAGCGAGCAGCTGATATTTCTGCAATTCACGCGATTGTTTTTAACTGAAACATTTCTATTGAGCTGGAAAAGAGACAAAGACAAAGGTGAGACGCGTTTACTCATCACGTAGTTCGTCAAAGCTGGTACGGTGAGGGAAATACCATGGTATTTGTTGTGTTATTGATTAGTCTGATTAAATGCAGTCTTGTGTTTTGTTGTTGGATGTATTTGTGTAGACACTCGTGTTTATTGAGAATATTGACTGTGAGTTATCATATAAAGTGTATATTATATAAACAAAGCTTCATTTAGCTATTAAAGATGAGTGAAGCTGTTGTTGTTGTTGTTGTTGTTGTTGTTGTTGTATAAACCTGCTCTTTGGCGGTGTTTCGAATCCTCGTGAGCTGCCTACATAGACAGCAGCGTGTTTGAGCGCGTGCAGCTCCACAGTCTGCTCACTGACTTCTCATCTTAACACACAGCCTTCGCGGACCAAAACTGCTGCTGTCTACAGAGACACACACTAGGATTTGAGACACAGCCCTGTAGTTATCGCAGTACATTTAGAAGATCACATCTCAAATCTGATTTTTATTAATAACGACAGTCTAAAGTGCTGGAGACAAGTGTCATAAATACTTTATTACGCCTGTCAGTGTGTTTTATTGGTAATCCATGTCATTTCTAATGTCTTACTAACAGACTTTATGATAAGATAACAGTGTCATATTGTTATAATGGTGTTGTTGAACTACTGTAATGTCATTAAGATATGGAGATGAGAACTTTAATAACACGAGAACAATAAATGTGCATGATGATGATGATGATGATGATGATGGAAAGATAAAGAACTGAATGTCTGAACACTGGTTATATTCACTCACTTCTCATTTCTATTGGACTTTAGTTTGTTTTCATCAAGATGTCATGCAGTTATTGAAGCAGGACAGTTTATAGCCAAGCTGTGCTGGATAGTGTGTGTGTGTGTGTGTGTGTGTGTGTGTGTGTGTGTGTGTGTGTGTGTGTCCTCACTGGGTCAGTAGTGCTACAGAAGCTCTATGGGAGGCGTCAGTCACCGACTAACAAATCACTCCACCACCACTGCCGCTGTTACACGACTTGAAGTCGAAGTTTACTTGCCAAGTTAGATTGCTCTTATGAAAATGTGTCTTAAATACACCATGCAGAACAGTCAAGTACACTACAGAGAAAAGACAGCATGCAAAACAATAGCAGCATAAATCCACCTGGTTAATCCTGCATTGAAGACACTCAGTAACTTTTTATGGTATTTTGTATTTATTTTCCATATGTTAGCATTTTTGTGACTATGTATTTATTAATTTATTTGTGCATGCATTTATTTAAGCATTTATACATGCATGTATTTGTTTTATGCATGCATTTATTTATGCATTTATGCGTGCATTTATTTCTTTTTGCATGCATTGGATAATTGCTATATTTATAACATTGTGTTTACATTATTGAAGCGTAAATAGCAGTTTTAAGTTATATATAGCATTTTATCATGTCCAGAAGTGCATGGTGGATTTAAATTAATGGTTGTAGATGTGAACCGGTGGTTTGCTGTTGTCTCTTGTGGGTTAGTTTTGGTAACGTTGTTGGAGTTGTGTTTTTGAAGAGGTCAGATGGAGTTGAGTTAGCAGGGCCGTGGTGATTTTGGACTGATTCCACGCTGCTCTCATGAATGGACTGTCGTTTGTGTGTTTGTGTGTGTCTGCAGCGGTAGAGGGAGCTGCGTGTTGCTCTCCTTTTTGCAGCGTCATTTTTTTCACTCATTGAGGAAATCAGATGCAGTATTTTGTGGTGTTTGACACGTGTTTCTGTACTCTTACACACACACACACACACACACACACACACACACACACACGACACGACACAGGACGTTCACACGCACCTCTGAGTGCCATACTTGCGATGGATGAGATACTGTATGGCCTGAGAGAATGCTGACTGTTACCCATAAGTGACAAGAAGGGTTTATTGGAAACTTTTTTTTGAAGAGGTTTTGAAGAGTTTACCAGGAGAGTTTGACAAAGAAGATTGCACTAGGTTCCTAACTGACTGAAGCTCACAAAGAAAGACCTGGTTTGGCAGAAATAAATAGGAAACTATGTTTGCATAAACCATGAAACCTCTTTTTAGGACCATTTCTTTTTTTTTTTTTTTTTTTTGCATTTATAATTTTTAAATTGACAATTGAAGCAGAGTTGTCAAAGTTGCTGTTACCTTAATGCAAAATATTTAGTTTTAATTATTGTAATGTAATTTAAAATGAAAATTGGCAATAAATTCAGTAAAAAAATGGCATGTATAAATGTTGTATAATAAAAAAAAAATCATTTTATTTATATATATATATATATATATATATATATATATATATATATATATATATATATATATATATATATATATATATTATATATTTAATACAAATATTTTTTACATTACAATAGTCCACTGACAATTGGTGGTATAAATGTATGTATTATATTCACTCTGAAAATAATAACAAAACATTCTAATGGTACTAATAATAATAATAATTTAAATGATTATGATAAAATATTTTTTTTCTCTTTTGATTTGGAGTGAAATGAGGTTCTTTAGGGCTGTTTTGATTTTTCAACAGTGTTCATGAGAATCACCCATCTGTATGTTGTTAAAATGAACAGAATATGGAAGAACATAATGGTGTTTGAGCACCAGTGAGGTGAAACATAAGTGTTTATAATGATACAGTGATCTGCGGCTTTGTGTATTTTCAGTATCCCACCCTAATGTGGCTTTAACACTGACTGGACAAACATTATGAGCTCCTGACTCTCAGAGCCGGCGTTTTTCACTGACCCCAAAGCTTCACCGCAGAACATGGAAAGTGTAGGCGAGACGGTTTCTGTCTTTGCCTCGCCAAACCTCGTCCAGGTTAAATATAGCAAACCAGTCGTCTAACCGCAGCCGAGCGTGTGGTTTCATTGCTGCCATTTATCTAAATCAGTTCGGCCAGTGACCACAAAAGACACTAATCTTTCGTCTAATTATCCCGCTGTTAACGGGCGGCTGGTTGGGCTGAAACACCGCGTTATTACTCTGAGATGTCATTTGTGTAAGTACTTGTGAGTTTGAGTGTGTAAGAGCAAGTATTCACACATCTTTTGTGTGCTGTTTAGTGGTTGACCGAAATGAGTTTTTCAATGGCTGATGCTCTTAACGACGGGTTTTACTTCAGATTTTACATTGAACATTGAGTGAACATTGAGTGTTGACTTACAAGAGTCCAGCAGTATTTATATCACCATGAACTGCATAATCCCAACAAAATGCAAAATTATTACCGTGAAGAAAGATCAGCACCAGAAGTTTTACTCAAGAATCTGTATTTAATGTCTTGCAGGTTTTGAAACAGGCAAACATGAACAGAGTTAAACAAAGAAGACTAGATTATTAACTGGATGAAACTCACAAAGAAAGACCTGGGTCGACAGAAAGAAATAGACAATTATATTTTGCATTAACAATGAAACTTATTTTTAGGACCAATTTTTCTTTTTTTTTTTCATTATGCTTTTTTAAAAATGACAATTTAAGTATATTTTCCCTAAAAATTCTCCTTATCGTAATGCAAAAAAATCCCACATTCAGTAACTGAAAATAAAAATTTGCATAAATGAATAAAGTTTATGAAAAATGTATAAACACCTAAATACATAAATAATGTATAAATACCTTTTAAAATTAATATGTATATGTGTGAGTGTAATATATAATGTATATAATGAATATAATATAAAATGTAAATAATTACAAATTAAAAATGTATATAATTTTTTTATATTTTTCATTTGTAATTTACATTTTATATGTGTTACATTATATATTATATTTAATATTTAATGTAAAATTTTAAATATTACAAATTAAATTTAAATTTGTATATATTTGTGTATAAAAATATTTTTATATATATATAATTTTATATATAATTTATGCATGCATGCAAAATAAAATAAAATTGTAATAGTTACAAATTTAAAAAAAATATATTTGTATATATTTATGTATAAAAATATTTATTTTTATATATAAAATATATATAATTTACATATATACATATACACCGATCGGTCACTACAGTTCATTCAGTCTGTGTTGTTGTTGTTGTTTTGTTTTTTTTGTCTGACCGGTGTCCTCCGCTCTTGTTCAGGTGAGGAGCTCGGCTGATGGATGAGGATGAGGACGATGTGCGCAGGAAGGGTCTACAGCGCTGGCCTTCCTCCCACGTTCAGATAAAGCAGAGCGAGACAGCAGGGAGACCCCCTCTATCACCCAACGGCATGCTGCCCTGCCGAGTGCATGTGGAGCCCAGACGCCTTCTCTACGGTAAGCCACAACATCCCTGTATATTCCTGACCTCAGCGGCTTCATTACCTGTGTGTGGAACCAGTCGCTTTGCAATGCAACCCACACCAGCGTTCACATGCACTCACACAATGCATCTCTTATTTGATCAGATGTAGAATCTGTAGCAGAATCAGTGCTGGTGGAAAGTCAGTAAAGCGTGACGCTTGCAACACCAAACACAAGGGTTCGATTCCAGTGAGCTGAACTATTGTACCTTGAAGACACTAAGTGAATTTGGATAAAAGCATTTGCCAAATGCATAAACATAAACATTAACAAAGATCCAGAATCTAGGTTCCCTTTATAGAGTTCAATAGTGACGCTTCTTTGGTTTCCCAATTCATTTACTCCATAGTGAAAACATTTCAGAGACTTGAACCAAACAACCAGCTCTGACAACATCACAAACTTTAATTTGAAGCAAGAATTATTTATAGTTATTTATTATGAAATTAAAACAGTATAGTTTATACTTCTAATACTTTAATTAATGTTATAGTCAACACCATCTAAACCAAGAGATCGGCCGAGATCAAGACAAGACCTTCAAAAAATGCACTTAAGACCAAGGCCGGTCTTGAGTACAACAACACTAAATTTAATACTTCAAGTTTTATAAAATATTTTAAGATATATAATTATGACGTATAATTGAATATTATAAGTTTAAATCACACTGACTTCTGGAAAAAAAAAAAAAAATCAAATGCAAAAGAGGAATATTAAACTTTTATTAAAAAAAAAAAAAACTACAACATATTTTATACTTTTAATATTTCTATACTTCCAAGTTTATAAAAATATATTTTTTAAAAATTGTATAAGTCTTAATTATATATAAGTAGAAATCACACTGACTTCTGAAAAAAAATCAAATGCGAAAGTGCAATATTAAACTTTTATTTAATTTTTTTTTATACTTTTAATATTTCTATACTTCGTTTAATAAAATATTTACAAAAAAATTAAGTCTTAATTATATATAAGTTGAAATCACACTGATTGAAAAAATCAAATGCAAAAGTGCAATATTAAACCTATTTAATTTTTTTAAATACTTTTAATATTTCTATACTTCGTTTAATAAAATATTTACAAAAAAATAAGTCTTAATTATATATGTTGAAATCACACTGACTTCTGAAAAAAATCAAATGCAAAAGTGCAATATTAAACTTTTATTTAATTTTTTATGCTTTTAATATCTCTAGACTTCATTTAATAAAATATAAAACAAAAATGTTGACTTAAGTTTAATTAAATTGACTGAAAAAAATCAAAAGCAAAAAGTGCAATATTAAACTTTTATTTAAAAAAACAATATATTTTATATTTTTAATATTTCTAAACTTCAAGTTTAATAAAATATTTTAAAAAAAAATTGTATAAATCTTAATAATATATTAATTATGTAAATGGCACATATTGTAATTTATCAATCTCAGAGCTTTGATTTAAAGCAAAAAAAGTATATGGCATATACACTGTACTGTCACTAATTAACCTCAGAGCTCATTAAATGAGTTTTATGTCTGATTGCAAGACAATCTATTTCTCTTTGTAAAAAGTGGGTGTGAATATTTTTTTTTTTTTTTTTTTTTTTTTGCACGTGGTGAATCTTCAGAAAGCGCTTTGTTAATTTTCCCAGACGCTGCAGCTTCCTGTCTGACTTCTGTGAACATCGACGTCACGACTTCATGACTCATGGCTCTCAGACCACAGGCCTTTTCTCTCTCTGCTGTTTATTTTTACACGTCTCTGGTTCTTTAGCACTTGTGCCAAATCGTAGAGAACATCTTTGAGGAAGGCGGTTGAAAGATACTTTCAGCACTTTAACACGATGAAAACACAGCCAAGATTGAGCTTGGTCCTCTTTTCTTTGAGATGCTGTGATGATATGGAGATGTACAGCATTATGTGAGCTTGTGTTCATCAGAGAAGCACTCAGTTGTTGGCAGTTATGAGGGAAGTTGATTATCAGCATTGACTGAGCTGATGAACTTGTGTCGTGTGAAGCTGCTGTGTGATGTTCAGATCTTCATGTTGTTTCTGGAGTCTGTTTAATGTTCAGAGTCACTGGCTTCTTGAAGAGTGAAACACTGACTAGTGATGCACCAAAGTGCATTTTTACCGAAAACAAAATAAAGTTTATTTAATAATCAATTACTTAATCACATTTATTTAATGAACAACTGTAAAAACAATGCAAAAAAAGTGCAATTTAGGGTTTTTTTATGTTTAAATACCTGTTTTTGTTGCTATATTTATTTTTACAAATTACTAAAGTCAGTTTGTTTTGTTTTTTTAAACAAATGACTGTTTTTTTGTACTTTTCTAAAACAATTTTGTACTGTTTTTTGTTTTTACTAGAATATAAAAGATGCATTGTGTGTCTCACACTCAAATACAAAACACCGTCTCACATGACATAAAATAATGCAATAAACTTTCATTTCACAACATTAAACCTTAATGTATATAACTGATAAGAAAAATGTAAATTTCAATAAAAATGTGAGCTGTCACACAGAGAATTCTGGGAATGTCAACTTTACCATATATATATATATATATATGTGTGTATGTGTGTGTGTGTGTGTGTATTTTATGTTTTAATTTAGAAGATGACTTGTTTTGTTTTTTTACACTCCCAAAAATTGTACATTTAACATTATTGTAATGGGAAATGTCCCATTAGATCAATGATGAACAGTTTTTCACCATATATAGTAAGTGAATTTACCATTAACCATTTTAGAGTGTTTTACTGTAGCATTTTTACAGTTTTACCATTAAAATTCATTTTTTTATCACAATACAAAGATTCAAATTGCAGATATATCTTGAAATTTAAGAATCAGTATCGGCCCCCAAAACCATTTTAGCCAAAACCGAATATGAACCTTTTTTTTTTTTTTGCTGTTTCATGTTTTTTTAAATATTTTTGGTGTCTCACTAATTGTGACTCTTTCATAACATTAATCTTGTCATGTATGAATGTTTGCAGTTCTGTTTGGTGCCACTGGAGGTTCAGAAACGAGACGTTTGGTGTTTAAGTTTAGTGAATTAACCAGAGTTTGTGTCTTATATCATCTGTACTGATGTGTGTAATGCTGGTTTCTCTGGATAGGTAACGCAGGACTGCTGCTGCTAGCGCCGCCCAGCCGCTCTCGGCCTCCAGACGCGGTTCTCCGGCAGAACCTGCGGGCGATGAATCCAGCGGAGAGCGTGGAGACCCTCATCGGGCAGAAGCTCCAGCTGATCGGAGATCAGTTCTATCAGGAGCACATGATGGTGAGTCTGGAGATCTGAGCGCCTTTTTGTGCTCTGGATCATAGTCGCATTATGTCTTGCTTTAGCGCTCCTCTACACAAAAGTGTTTTCCGTGTGCCGTGTTTGTTTTGGCCGGACTGTTTCCTGACTCTAGTCTAGTTGTTTGACCCCAAAGACACCGGAGCGACCCCGCTCTCACTTCCTGTTTACTGCGCTCTTTTCCTCCAGTGTGTCTCCACAACACGCCTCTGTGTGTGTGTGTGTGTGTGTGTGTGTGTGTGTGTGTCAGTGTTATTTTACTATCATTGAGATTGAGAAAGCATTTCTAATTTCCATTTAGTGTGGAAAAAGTGTGACATGTTAATCTAATATTTATATTTCCTTTCATTTTGTTTTAGCTTTATTTCAGTTATCAAAAACAATTTAATAGTTTTAATTTTAGTTAATGATAATAACCCTTGATTTTAATAACCGACTTGATTTTGTCCATGAGGAATCGAATAGATTGTGAATTTGTCTCTATATGACGCTGGTTCACAAATAACAGGATTGATAACGTGAAAAGTAACATTATTTCATTGGGGTGTTTTTCTTTGTGTGAATTGTTCACAGATCAAGAGCATGTATTAAACCTAGTCTGTTTTGATTTCATGTTGATGAGCTGCTAGTATTCAGAAGGTTAGTCAAGATGAGTCAAAACACTCTGTGATTATTTTAATGCATCTTTCCTGCTTTCTGCGTCTCACTCGTTCATGCACACACACACACGCACACACACACACACACACACACACACACACACACACAGTCTTGAACAGAAGTGGCCTGTCTAGGTAAACACACTGGAGCGGGAGCCCTGGGGAGCAGCGGTGGTTAGGGAGACTCCAGCGAGACGCACCCGCAGGAGACACACAAATAAGAGACTTGAGAAGCCGCTACACACACACATACATACACACACACACACACACACACACACACACACACAGCTGATAGTGCAGTCCGTCTGCTGCCAGCAGTGATAATACGACACTATTTCTGCGCCGCATCTCCATTAACATGTCTTTCAGATGCATCTTATTCTGTGCCCTACTGGAGATTTTGGCTTTGTTTGCTTGCTTGTGCATAGAACTTCGTATGGATAAGTTGCATTGTGGGAAATGAGTTCTGTGATATTTGGTGCTGGTTATTTTATAGTTTGAAATCGCATTAGATGTAGTGTTGAGGATGAAGACAGTCAGTGTTGTGTTTGTTTGTGGTTAGTGGATGATGTAGATACTTCATGTGATTCAGATGCACTGAGACGTCGAACCTGAACGTGACGCCAGCGAAGAGAAACTATCCTGCACTAGTTAAGACACATTTAGAAGAGAGACTGCAGTGAGCAGATTACGGGGCGACTGTATGTAGATTCATTTGTATCATGTGACATTGTTTTATTTGTTTAGAGAACATCATAACTAATACAATTTAAAAATCTGTTACTTTAAGTAAAATAAACATTGACTGGAATAAAATATCAAAAATGTTAACTTTTTAGGCATACTTTCACATTTTTATTTAGTTTAACTTGACTTGTACTAAACTTATATTAAAATACCTAAAACTAAAAATGAATAAAAACTATAAAGACAGTTAAAAAAGTAATGAAAAGTACAAAAACATACAACAAAATTACTAAAATGTAAAATAATAATAATATTAATAATAATAATAATAAAATATAAATAAATAAACACTAATTCAAAAATACTATTAAAAATGTAATAGCATCACAATATTATACTCCGCTAAAACTAAAACCATCCTTTCTCATTTTCATGCAGTTGAACTTGATCTATTAAAATAACTAAAATGGAAATAACACATATTTAAATAAAACAAAAACTATTAAAACACAACAAAATTACTAAAACTTCAAAAAATGTATGTATATAAATAAATAAATAAATAAATAAACTCATTCAAACTATTATTAGAAAATACATTAGTATCTCAATATTATAGTTAACTAAAACTAAAGCCATAAAAAGTTGTTGAAATAAAAAATAAAAACATAAACTTATTTTATTTCAGCTAGTTGCCAAAGCAAATTTATATATAAAAAAAACATGTAGACATATTTTAAAAAAAAAAAAAAGACAAAACACACCAATATTACCAAACCTTAAATTTAACTAAAATTAAAAATAAAATAAAATAATAAAAATAAAAACTAATTGAAGATATTATTACAAATATAGTAGTATCTCAATATTATAGTTAACTAAAACTAAAACTATATATTGTTTTAAATAAATAAAAAATAATAAAATAAAAATATAAACTTTTCATTTCAGCAAGTTGCCAAAGCAAATTTATTTTTAAAAAGTAAAATTAATAAAAACTCATATAGAAATAGTGAAATATATATATATATATATATATATATATATATATATATATATATATATATATATATATATATATATATATATATATATATATATAATATTTTTATTTTATTTTATTTTATTTATTTATTTATTTATTTTTTAATGACAAAAACACACCAATATTAATGAAACTAAAATTGATCTAAAATTAAACTGAAATGGAAAATATAAAAATAAATACTAATTCAAAATGGTAATAAAAACTATAATAGTATCTGAATGATACTAAAACAGCAGAGTTTACTCTGTGATTTGGAAATCACTGTAGCGGGTTCACATCTAGATGTGGTGGTGTGTTGTGAAGCGATCAGCTGTGTTTCCAGTGTTGATGTTGATCAGGAGACGCTCATGTGCCGCTGCGGATCGATTGTGTAACTTCATCTTCAGTATCAGAGCAGGTAAAACACCACGGGCTGCTGGCGTCTGCTCTCCTCTCTTGGCTTCTCTTACTCATTATCTCTTCTTTATTCTGTCTTTCTCTTTATCATGTTGTCTGTCTTCGACCTTGATTTATTTCTTGTCTTCGCTGCGTAACTTCAGCCGGAGCTCAGCCTCAGTTGGCGCAGCTGTAGACTCTCCTGGTTATTTTAGGATTTCATGTTGCTAATTATGTTATTTTCAGGCTGTAAAGCCTCTTTATGTGTTGAATAAGGTACAAAACGGCTTCGTTCCAAACCCTAGTGAGCCGTCTCGCGGTCTAAAGCAATGAAACCTTGTAAGATGATGATTTTTAACATTCAAAACAGATGCAGTCCATTCACAGCAAGACTCACAATTGATTCCAGTAGAGACTGGTATAAACATGCTGCAAAGAAAAACACAAATACTGGGTTATATACTCAGTTTTATCAAGTATATATATATATATATTAATAATAATAATAATAATAATAATTATTATTATTATTATTATTATTATTATATATTTATTTATTTTATTTTTTTTCAGCATCATTACTCCAGTCATCATGGTCACATGTTGCTTCAGAAATCATTCTAATATGCTGATATATTATATATATACACACACACAGTATATATAATAAATTTAAAAAATTCTGTATAATTTGAAAATGAATAAATTTCCAAAAATACAACAAATTGTCAAAAAAATGTAATTGTTTAAAATTAAAAAAATAAATGGTATATAATAACCTTATAAAAAATGTATATCATTTTAAATAATAAAATAATTTTATAATTTTAAAAAAATATATATATAAAATAACTGTATATATTACATTTTTTAAAAAATCTAAAATAATATTTTATGTAGTTTAAAATAAATTATACACATTTTCAAAAAATAAATAAAAATAATTGCATATGATTAAAAAACTATATAATGAATTTAAAATATATATATAATATAAAAAATAAAATATAATTTTAAATAATAAAATTAGTATATAATACATATTTAATTTTACAATATTAATATATAATACATTTTCAAAAAAGAAATAATTGTATAAAATGAAAAAAATAGATATTTAAAAAAAATTAAGTACTTCTCAAAAAAAAACAATTGTATGTAATTTAAAAATTACAATAAATTCAAAAATAAAAATAATACTTTTATATATAAAATTAAATTACATTTTTATATATTAAATAAATTAAAATAAAATACACATAATAGATATGTCATGTTTTTTTATGTGATTATATAAAATATCTATATAAAATATTAACTGAAAAGGCTGTTTCACTGAAGTCTTCATTTCAAGTTTTGAGCCGTTTTCATCAGCACTCAGAGCTCAAACTGCAGTCGTGTTTCGGGCCCCGCGGTGCTGGCTTTCGGCTGCGGCCCCTCTTTCATCGCTCTCGCAGTTTAGACGAATGATGCAGATCCGTTGGGTTCAGATGAAGAGCCTTCGGAGGCTGCGATAGGAGCTGCTCTGCTAACAGATAAATTACTGCTCGCCGAGGCCCTCGGGGGCCCGGGAGTCAGACGGGAGCTGACAGGAATCAGAGATTCATCAGTGCTGCTTCTGCTCATTTGAGTCGTGTACATTAGGGATGGTGTGCAGAAATCAATCAAGTGCACATTTTTTGAGATTATTTTTTATGAAGCTGAGGTTTTGTCCATCCAAGATCAGGATGAGTTTGTTTCTTCATCAGATTTGTAGAAATGTGTCACTGCATCAGTGTCTCAGCAATGGATGCTCTGCAGTGAATGGGTGCCGTCAGAATGAGAGTCCAAACAGCTGATAAAAACATCACAATAATCCACAAGTAATCCACACCACTCCAGTCCATCAGTTAACATCTTGAGAAGATAAAAGCTGAAACAAATCCAGCATTAAGACACTTTTAACTTAAATACGAGTCCATAATCCATAATAACGCTTCCTCCAGTGAAAAAGTGCATCTCCTGTTGTCTCTCACATCAGAATCCAGCCACATATTTGTTTAGAGCTGGTTTGGCTTGTAAACGGTGCTTGATCTGTGCAGATTTCTCTCCTGATTCAGACAAGAACACTTTTTCACTGGAGGAAGCGTTATTATGGATTATGGACTCTATGGTATTTTTGCTAAAATGCTGGATTTGTCTTAATGCTGGATTTGTTTCAGCTTTTATCTTCTCCAGATGTTAACTGATGGACTGGAGTGCTGTGGATTACTTGTGGATTATTGTGATGTTTTTATCAGCTGTTTGGACTCTCATTCTGACGGCACCCATTCACTGCAGAGCATCCATTGCTGAGACAGTGATGCAGTGACACATTTCTACAAATCTGATGAAGAAACTTATAGAAGAATATAATGACTCTCAAATGACCTGATGGTGAGCACATTTTCATCTAATTTTCATTTTTGGGTGAACTATTCCTCTAATGATTGTTTTCTAGAGATATAACTCAGCTTTTCTTATTCTTTGACTTCTCTGTGGTGAAATATATTGAAGATGAAATATAAACACCCAGAGTATGTGTTTTTTGCGTTCGTGTGGATTTAGTTAATCCTACATTTTTTGTAAATTTGGAATAACTTTGAAGTTTTTGTTGATTTGAGTCAGAGTAGACTGGTTCTCATGCCCTAGTGTGTTGTGTGTGTTGTGTGTGTTGTGTGTGTTGTGTGTGTTGAGTGTGTTTGTGTGTGTGTTGTGTGTTGAGTGTGTTTGTGTGTGTAAGTGTTGTGTGTGTGTGTGTGTGTAAGTGTTGTGTGTGTGTGTGTGTGTGTGAGTAAGTGTTGTGTGTGTTGAGTGTGTTTGTGTGTGTGTTGAGTGTGTGTTTGTGTGTGTAAGTGTTGTGTGTTTGTGTGTGTAAGTGTTGTGTGTGTGTGTGTGTGAGTAAGTGTTGAGTGTGTGTGTGTGTGTGTAAGTGTTGTGTGTTTGTGTGTGTAAGTGTTGTGTGTTTGTGTGTGTAAGTGTTGTGTGTGTGTGAGTAAGTGTTGAGTGTGTGTGTGTGTGTGTGTGTGTGTGTGTGTGTGTAAGTGTTGTGTGTGTGTTGAGTGTGTTTGTGTGTGTGTGTGTGTGTGAGTGTTTTTGTTTGTTTGTGTGTGTGTGTGTGTGTGTGTGTGTGTTTGTGTTGAGTGTGTGTGTTTGTGTTGTGTGTGTGTGTGTTTGTGTTGTGTGTGTGTGTGTGTGTGTGTGTGTGTGTGTGTTAACCATCGTTTCCTCCCTATTGTCACGAAGATAAAAACACGTCAGTGTCAAAGCGTCTCACGAAGGTGTGTATTTATGCAGCGCTGCACAGATATGCGTGTGTTTACCAGAAATGCGTGTGTTTGCCCGCTCCAGAGTAAAGGGGATGTGTTTTGATAAGACACGCTTCCTGTGAGACGCTCGTCCGTCGCTCACTCGAGCTCACAGAAACACAGCAGCGTCTCGAACAATACCTGCTGAAATCCTCCAGAGAGCCGCTGCTGCTCCTGCCACAGGAAAATCATACGCTCTTTATTCTCAGACTTCATCGGTGTCTTTTCAATTTGATTTGGGTTCAGTTGTTAGTTATGATGGGTGTGTGTGCTGGTGGTTTAACCAGGCTCTGTCAAAACCTCAATTCTTCAGGAGAAATAAAAACAGACCCAAAAAATTTGTCATACAGTAAGAGTATTTTCAAAAAAATAAAAAAATTCCAATAATTGTTCAAAAAATAATTATATATATATATTTTTATAAATGTGTGTATGTGTGTGTGTAAATTATAATTGTATAATTATAAAAACAAATAAAAAACAATAAAATATATAAAAATATAAAAACAATAAAAAGTAGTAATTGTATATAATTAAAAAAAATATTATATGCATTTTAAAAAAATAAAATGAATTAAAAAAATAATGATAATAATTGTATGTAACAGGGTTTTTCCTGGCTCAAAATGAGGCTGAGGTGGAACCATCCTGATGATGTGCACACAATGTACCCACCCTTTATCTGGCTAAAACAAACACTTTTTACCCACGGCGTATTTTTGGTGTTATAATAATTATATGATTGAAAAAAAAGAATTATAAAGTTACATTTTGCAAAAACAAATTAAATTAAATACAACAAAAAATACAACAAATATACTAAAAGCCCTTTTTAAGTATAGGTGAACATAAAAATAACATTAGGTTGTTAAACACTTTGTGAAATTGAAAATCTTTATCCACTCCTTATAGTCTCCTGGTCCACATCGCTTTGATCCGATATACATTTATCCACATAAATTGTCTAGAAACAAAACATTTTCTTACAACCTTACATGAATTCTTCTTACTATCATAATTGTGTGTTAAATATAGGACCCTATGAAATCTATATATATATATATATATATATATATATATATATATATATATATATATATATATATATATATATATATATATATATATATATATATATATACATACACACACACACACAGTGGGGGAAAAAATTATTTGATCCCCTGCTGATTATGTGCGTTTGTCCACTGACAAAGAAATGATCAGTCTATAATTTTAATGGTAGGTTTATTTGAACAGTGAGAGACAGAATAACAACAAAAAAATCCAGAAAAACGCATTTCAAAAAAGTTATAAATTGATTTGGATTTTAATGAGTGAAACAAGTATTTGAACCCTTCACAAAACATGACTTAGTACTTGGTGGCAAAACCCTTGTTGGAAATCACAGAGGTCAGACGTTTCTTGTAGTTGGCCACCAGGTTTGCACACATCTCAGGAGGGATTTTGTCCCACTCCTCTTTGCAGATCCTCTCCAAGTCATTAAGGTTTGGAGGTTGACGTTTGGCAACTCGAACCTTCAGCTCCCTCCACAGATATTCTATGGGATTAAGGTCTGGAGACTGGCTAGGCCACTCCAGGACTTTAATATGCTTCTTCTTGAGCCACTCCTTTGTTGCCTTGGCCGTGTGTTTTGGGTCATTGTCATGCTGGAATACCTATGCAGTTGTCCTGTCCCCTTAGCAGAGAAACACCCCCAAAGCATAATGTTTCCACCTCCATGTCTGACGGTGGGGATGGTGTTCTTGTGGTCATAGGCAGCATTCCTCCTCCTCCAAACACGGCGAGTTGAGTTGATGCCAAAGATCTGGATTTTGGTCTCATCTGACCACAACACTTTCACCCAGTTCTCCTCTGAATCATTGGCAAACTTCAGATGGGCATGTACGTGTGCTTTCTTGAGCAGAGGGACCTTGCGGGCGCTGCAGGATTTCAGTCCTTCACAGCGTAGTGTTTTACCAATTGTTTTCTTGGTGACTATGGTCCCAGCTGCCTTGAGATCTTCGACAAGATCCTCCTGTGTAGTTCTGGGCTGATTCCTCACCGTTCTCATGATCATTGAAACTCCACAAGGTGAGCTCTTGCATGGAGCCCCAGACCAAGGAAGATTGACAGTTATTTTGTGTTTCTTCCATTTGTGAATAATCGCACCAACTGTTGTCACCTTCTCACCAAGCTGCTTGGCGATGTTCTTGTAGCCCATTCCAGCCTTGTGTAGGTCTACAATCTTGTCCCTGACATCCTTGGACAGCTCTTTGGTCTTGGCCATGGTGGGGAGTTTGGAATCTGATTGATTGATTGCTTCTGTGGACAGGTGTCTTTTATACAGGTAACAAGCTGAGACTTCCTTTAAGAGAGTGCTCCTAATCTCAGCTCCTTACCTGTATAAGAGACACCTGGGAGCCAGAAATCTTGCTGATTGATAGGGGATCAAATACTTTTTTCACTCATTATAATCCAAATCAATTTATAACTTTTTTGAAATGCGTTTTTCAGGATTTGTTTTTTTTTTTTTTTTTAATTCTGTCTCTCACTGTTCAAATAAACCTACCATTAAAATTATAGACTGATCATTTCTTTGTCAGTGGGCGAACGTACAATATCAGCAGGGGATCAAATAATTTTTTCCCCCACTGTGTGTGTGTGTGTGTGTGTATATATATATATATATATATATATATATATATATATAATATACGTATACGTATATATGTATATACAGTGCCCTCCAAAAGTATTGGAACAGTAAAGACAAAATTGCTCTGTTGGCTGTGGAGTCAAGACATTTACAAATATGATTAAAAGATGAATATGAGACAAAACTACAGAATGTCACATTTTATTATTGGGTGATTCAACACATAGATGTTTTACCAGCTAAGAAGTTCAGCACTTTTAGAGTTTCATCCCCCTATCTGATGTGAGCATAAGTATTGGAACAGTTGCCTCACAGGTCTTTCTAAGTGATCAGCTGTGTCCTGTTGCATTCATTCTTCAGATATTAAAAGCAGGGAATGTGTCGTATCAGTTATATCCATTACTTCTGCATTCTGAATCTTGCATTCGATGATGACATACACAAACCAGGATGAAAAGCAAGCAATTTGGATGCTAAAAGAAAAGAGGAAGTCAATTAGAGCTATAGCAAAAACAAAGGGCATGAAGAAATCAAGAGTTTGGAAACCACCAGCGACACCAACAACCAACAACTACCTGATCGGCTGAGAAAACAACAGTAGTTGATGACAGACAAATCATAAAAGCTGTGAAAATGAACCCTAAAAGACGTGTCTGTAAAATCACCAACAACTTCCAGAAAGCTGGGGTGATGCTCTGACAATCTACTGTCCTCAGGAGACTTTGACACAGAATTACAGATGCTACACAGCAAGATGCAAACCTCTGACCAGCACCAAAAATAGAAAAGCAAGATTAGAGTTTGCAAAAAATTACAAAGGTGAGCCAGAAGAGTTTTGGAACTGTGTTTATGGACCGATGAGACAAAGATGAACCTTTATCTAAGTGATGGGAAAGCAAAAATGTGGAGAAAAAAAGGGAACTGCAAAAGATCCCAAGCATACAGCCTCATCTGTAAAGCATGGTGGAGGTGGTGTCATGGCATGGGCATGTATGGCTGTCTCTGGAACAGGCCCTCTCAACTTTACTGATGACTTAATGATGACAGTAGCAGAATGAATTTGGAAGGGTACAAAACCATCTTGCCTACCAATATTCAAGAAAATGCCACCAGATTCATTGGGAAGTGCTTCATATTGCATCAGGACAATGACCCAAAACACCCTGCCAGTTCAGTCAAGGAATTTATCAGGGCAAAGAAATGGAAAGTCTTACATTGCCCAAGTCAATCTCCAGATTTAAATCCGATTGAACATGAATTTCACCAGCTGAAGAGGAGAGTAAAGGCAGAAACTCCCCAAAACAAGCAACAATTGGATTTGGCTGCATTAAAGGCTGGGAAAAGTATTTCAAAGGATGAGACCAAGAGTCTGGTGATGTCTATGGGTCACAGACTCACTGCTGTGATTGTGCGCAAGGGATCTGCAACTAAATAATAGCTTTTAATCTTTTATATCTGCCTTATGTTCAACTGTCCCAATACTTATGCTCACATCAATGAGTGGGATGAACTCTAAAAGTGCTGTTCTTTTTATTTGGTAAAACATGTATGTGTTGAAACGGCTAATAATAAAATGTGACATTCTGTAGTTTTATCTCATATTCATGTTTTAATTATATTTGCAAAAGTCTTGACTCCACAGCCAACAGAGCAATTTTGTCTTTACTGTCCCAATACTTTGAAGGGCACTGTATATGCGTATTGCTCTATATATATATATATATATATATATATATATATATATATATATATATATATATATATATATATATATATATATATATATATATATATAGCAATAAAATATATAATACATATAGAAATATAATGAATATAATTTAAAAATAAACACTATATGTTGTAGTACTGTAGGTTGATGTTTTTAATGTCCGCAGGATGCCTTCACTCATAATCATCATATTCTTGGGCATGCAGTGATTTACTGAGTCCTCAGGCTGAGTTTATGAGTGTTATTCTTCAGTAACGTGTCTCCAGCCGCTGTCACCTGATAAGAAGTGAATCTGGGGATTTCTGTAGCTGATTGTCCAGCTGCACGCAGAGCTGATAAACTCACTGTGTGTGTGTGTGTGTGTGTGTGTGTGTGTGTGAGCGTCTGTTTAAACTCCATTCGTTATCTTGGGCTAAATTTAGCTGCTGACTCAGTTGTGAGAGTTAGCTGTGAGAGCGAGCGCCACACGTTCACACTCAAACACCGCGGTAACCAGCTGGGGTTCTGCTGGTTCTTCGGTTCATCAGTGAATCGTTTTAATCATTCTAATATGCTGATTTGTTATGAGTGTTGAAACTGTTGTGATGCTTCATATTGTTTTTTGGAACATGTGATATATATTTTTTTTTTTTTGATTCTTTGATGAATACAAAGTTAAAAATAGTAGCATTTGTTGAAAATAGAAATCTTTTCTAACAATATAAGTCTTTACTATGACTTTTTATTCATTTAACAGATCCCTCCTGAATAAAAGTATTAATTTCTTTAAAACAAAAAAAAGAAAAGAAAGAAAAAATGTACTGACCCCAAACTTTTGAATAGCATTGTATGTTAACACAAAATTTCTTTTTTAAATAAATGCTGTTCTTTTTAACTTTTTATTAATCAGAGAATCCTAAAAAAATATCACAGGTCCCAAAAAAATATATGAAGCAGCACAAAGGTTTCCAACATTGGTTATAAATCAGCATATTAGAATGATTTCTGAAGGATCATGTGACATGATGCTGAAAATTCAGCTTTGATCACAGAAATAAATTACATTTTAAAGTATATTAAAATAGAAAACTGTTATTTTAAATTGCAACTATTTCACAATTTTTTTTTTTTTTCTGTATTTTTGATCAAATAGATACAGCCTTGATGAGCAGAAGAAACTTCTTTAAAAAACATTAAAAATCTTACTGATCCCAAACTTTTGAGCGGCAGTGTATGTGCTGGTGGTTTAACCAAACACTGTCCTTCAGGAGGTTCATTCTAATTATGCTCACTACAGCTCTTTAATAAGATAGATAGATAGATAGATAGATAGATAGATAGATAGATAGAATTTTAAAATAAGTAATTGTAGAAAATGTTATATAAAAATAAATATAATTGTACAAAATTTTATATAACATATAAAAAATATAAAATATAAACAAAATATAAAATAAAATAAAATATAAAACAATATTTTTAAAATATATAAATATTATATACAATTTTAAAATATAAAATAAATGAATTAGATTAAATTATATAGAATTATTTATATTTATTTTATTAAATAAAATAAAACGGATAAAATTAAAACATAAACATAGACAAATGAGTCATTAGTTCACATACAGTAACAGTATTTATTTCTTTCTTTTATGAATATAAAATATAGCTAGCTAGATAGATATATATAGATATATATATATATATATATATATATACAGTGGGTACGGAAAGTATTCAGACCCCCTTAAATTTTTCACTCTTCGTTATATTGCAGCCATTTGCTAAAATCATTTAAGTTCATTTTTTTCCTCATTAATGTACACACAGCACCCCATATTGGCAGAAAAACACAGAATTGTTGACATTTTTGCAGATTTATTAAAAAAGAAAAACTGAAATATCACGTGGTCCTAAGTATTCAGACCCTTTGCTCAGTATTTAGTAGAAGCACCCTTTTGATCTAATACAGCCATGAGTCTTTTTGGGAAAGATGCAACAAGTTTTTCACACCTGGATTTGGGGATCCTCTGCCATTCCTCCTTGCAGATCCTCTCCAGTTCTGTCAGGTTGGATGGTAAATGTTGGTGGACAGCCATTTTTAGGTCTCTCCAGAGATGCTCAATTGGGTTTAAGCCAGGGTTCTGGCTGGGCCATTCAAGAACAGTCACGGAGTTGTGAAGCCACTCCTTCGTTATTTTAGCTGTGTGCTTAGGGTCATTGTCTTGTTGGAAGGTAAACCTTCGGCCCAGTCTGAGGTCCTGAGCACTCTGGAGAAGGTTTTCATCCAGGATATCCCTGTACTTGGCCACATTCATCTTTCCCTCGATTGCAACCAGTCGTCCTGTCCCTGCAGCTGAAAAACACCCCACAGCATGATGCTGCCACCACCATGCTTCACTGTTGGGACTGTATTGGACAGGTGATGAGCAGTGCCTGGTTTTCTCCACACATACCGCTTAGAATTAAGGCCAAAAAGCTCTATCTTGGTCTCATCAGACCAGAGAATCTTATTTCTCACCATCTTGGAGTCCTTCATGCGGGCTTTCATGTGTCTTGCACTGAGGAGAGGCTTCCGTCCGGCCACTCTGCCATAAAGCCCCGACTGGTGGAGGGCTGCAGTGATGGTTGACTTTCTACAACTTTCTCCCATCTCCCGACTGCATCTCTGGAGCTCAGCCACAGTGATCTTTGGGTTCTTCTTTACCTCTCTCACCAAGGCTCTTCTCCCCCGATAGCTCAGTTTGGCCGGACGGCCAGCTCTAGGAAGGGTTCTGGTCATCCCAAACGTCTTCCATTTAAGGATTATGGAGGCCACTGTGCTCTTAGGAACCTTAAGTGCAGCAGAAATTTTTTTGTAACCTTGGCCAGATCTGTGCCTTGCCACAATTCTGTCTCTGAGCTCTTCAGGCAGTTCCTTTGACCTCATGATTCTCATTTGCTCTGACATGCACTGTGAGCTGTAAGGTCTTATATAGACAGGTGTGTGGCTTTCCTAATCAAGTCCAATCAGTATAATCAAACACAGCTGGACTCAAATGAAGGTGTAGAACCATCTCAAGGATGATCAGAAGAAATGGACAGCACCTGAGTTAAATATATGAGTATCACAGCAAAGGGTCTGAATACTTAGGACCATGTGATATTTCAGTTTTTCTTTTTTAATAAATCTGCAAAAATGTCAGCAATTCTGTGTTTTTCTGTCAATATGGGGTGTTGTGTGTACATTAATGAGGAAAAAAAATGAACTTAAATGATTTTAGCAAATGGCTGCAATATAACAAAGAGTGAAAAATTTAAGGGGGTCTGAATACTTTCCGTACCCACTGTATATATATATATATAATTCATTCATTCATTCTTTTATTTATTCATTCATTCATTCATTCATTCATTCATTTATTTTTTTATTTTATTTTATTTATTTTTCTTTTTTTTTATGGTTCTTCAGTAGTTCTTCAGTTCATCAGTGAATCATTTTGGCAGAGCAGTTTTTTCTGTTCCCAATGTCTAATGTTTTTCAGATCAATATATTTATTTCTGGGTTCTGTGAAGCACGACTAGAGAGTCCTGCTCAAATGTTGGTGTCATTTATCCTGCTTCATTCATAAATATGGGTGATATGATTTGCACAAACTCTATTATGAGCATTATTAATGGTGACGCTTGCCCTAGAAAACTAAATATGATTAGATAAGTGATGTTTATTGAGTGCTAATGGTTAGTCATAAAACCTGCAGTAAGCACAGTGTTTCACTGCTGGTTTTTCCTTATTACTTTAAGGTCAAGATGATGTTATTCTTCTTTGCGTAAATATCCTTGAGCTATGCTTTTTAAAATGAGAGTAAATGTGTTTTCTGAGGCACCATACCGACCTCGCGGCGGTTTCTGCTGCTCGGTGCGATGGTAAATTGGTCTTCGAGGGCAAAGCGAGCTGGGTCTCGGGCTTATGCAATGCTCTGCAATATGCAGCCAACAGCGACTGCTGTCAGAACTACAATGAAAGAGATCGTCATATACCTGACTTTATTCTATAAACACCTCAGCAACCTGTAAACATGAACGTTTAACCAGAAATTACTATTTCAGTTTTTCTAGGCAAGGCAAGACAAATTTATTTGTATAGCACATTTCATACACAGTGGTAATTCAAAGTGCTTTACATAAAAGAAGTAAAATAGTCATAAAAAAATAATAATCACAACAATAAAAACAAGGAAACTTTTAAAATGATATAAAAATTGATTTAAAATTAATTAAAACAGTTAAGAATAGAAAATGATTATACATAAAATACAGTTCAATCACTTCGGACGTAGCACAGTGCTCATTCAACAAATGCACAGCTAAACACATGAGTTTTGAGTCTGGATTTAAATGTGGCTAATGTTTTAGCACATCTGATCTCTTCTGGAAGCTGATTCCAACTGCGGGCAGCATAATAGCTAAAAGCGGACTCCCCTTGTTTTGTGTGGACCCTTGGTATTTCTAACTGACTCGATCCTAATGATCTGTGTAGTCTGTTAGGTTTATATTCTGTGAGCATATCTGCAATGTATTTAGGTCCTAGGCCATTGAGTGATTTATAAACGAGTAAAAGTACTTTAAAATCAGTCCTAAATGTAACTGGAAGCCAGTGTAAAGGACCTGAGGACTGGTGTGATATGCTCAGATTTTCTGCTTTTAGTCAGAATCCTGGCAGCAGCGTTCTGGATGAGCTGCAGCTGTCTAATGGTCTTCTTGGGAAGGCCGGTGAGGAGACCATTGCAATAATCCACCCTGCTGGTGATAAAGGCATAAACAAGTCTCTCCAAGTCTTGACTGGAAACAAAACATCTAATTCTTGCCATGTTTTTGAGATGATAGTATGCTGATTTAGTTACTGCTTTGACATGACTACTGAAACTAAGGTCTGACTCCAGAATCACACCAAGATTTTTGACTTGATTTTTAGTTGTTTGACCCCTAGAGTCAAGGTATGCATTCACCTTGAGAACTTCATCTTTGTTTCCAAATGCAATGACTTCAGTTTTCTCCTGGTTTAACTGAAGAAAGTTCTGGCACATCCAACCGTTAATTTCATCAATGCATTGGCAGAGGGAGTCAATGGGGCTGTAGTCATTTGGAAATAAGGCTAGGTAAATCTGGGTATCATCAGCATAGCTGTGATAGGCAATTTGGTTCTTTCTCATTATTTGACTTACTGGGAGCATATACAGGCTAAACAAGAGCGTGCAAGAATTGAGCCTTGTGGGACTCCGCATGTCATGGACGTCCACTTAGACTTATGCTCTCCTATACTCACATAATAACCTCTCCCTTCTAAGTATGACCTGAACCAGTTGAGAACCATCCCAGAACGCCTGACCCAGTTTTCCAGTCTCTCTAGAAGTATGTTATGATCGACAGTGTCAAACGCAGCACTAAGATCTAGTAGTACCAGCACAGATATTTTGCCAGAATCAGAATTAAAGTGAATATCATTTATTATCTTGATGAGTGCTGTCTCTGTGATGTGATGCGCTCGGAAACCAGACTGAAAATTGTCCAGGTATCCATTAGAGTTTAAGTAGTTGTTCAGCTGATTAAAAACTACCTTTTCAATAATCTTACCTATGAAAGGAAGATTTGATATTGGTCTATAGTTGCTCAATATGGTGTTACATTTACATTTAGTCATTTTGCAGATGCTTTTATCCAAAGCGACTTACAATTGGGGAATACATAAAGCGATTCATCTTGAAGAGGCAATCAGACAGAGGAAGTGCTCGTAACAACAAGTCTCAGGCATTGTTCAAATAAGTACAAGTTAGCAAGGGAAGGAATAAATAAAGAGAAAGAAAGTTGTTGTTTTTTTTTTTTGTTTGTTTTTTTTAGGATGAAGTCAAGTAGTGCTGAAAGAGATGAGTTTTCAGTTGTTGCTTGAAGATTGATAGGGATCCAGTATTCCGGATAGGGGTGGGAAGATCATTCCACCAGCCAGGAATGGTGAATGAGAATGTTCTGGGGAGTGATTTTGAGCCTCTCTGTGATGGTAGCACGAGGCGTCGCTCACTAGCAGATCTCAGACTTCTGGAGGGGGTGTAGATTTGTAATAGTGAGTGGAAGTAGGCGGGTGCTGAGTCTGTGGTTGTTTTATATGCAAGCATCAGTGTCTTGAACTTGATCCGAGCTGCAGCTGGTAGCCAGTGCAAGGAGATAAAGAGAGGTGTAACATGGGCTCTTTTGGGCTCATTGAAGACCAGACGTGCCGCTGCATTCTGAATCATTTGTAGAGGTTTGATTGTGTTTGATGGAAGTCCAGCCAGAAGAGCATTGCAGTAGTCCAGCCTAGAAATGACAAGGGCCTGGACAAGAAGTTGTGCAGCATGCTCTGTCAGAAAGGGCCTGATCTTTCTGAAGTTGTGTAGTGCAAACCTGCAAGATCGAGCAGTTTTTGCAATGTGCTCTTTGAAGGTCAACTGGTCATCAAAGATTACACCAAGATTTCTAACCGAAGTTGATGGGGTAATTGTTGATGAACCTAACTGAATCGTGAAGTCATGCTGTAGAGTTGGAATAGCAGGGAAGACAAGAAGCTCAGTCTTTGCCAGGTTGAGCTGTAGGTGATGTTCTTTCATCCATGCCGAGATGTCCGCCAGCCAGACTGAGATCCGTGCAGCTACCTTTGGATCATCTGGTTGAAAAGAGAGATAGAGCTGTGTGTCATCAGTATAGCAATGGTAGGAGAAGCCATGTGCCTGTATGATGGGACCCAGTGATGTAGTGTATGTGGAGAAGAGGAGGGGTCCAAGAACCGATCCCTGAGGAACCCCAGTGACCAGTTTATGTGCTTTGGATACCTCCCCTCCTCAGGCCACCCTGAAAGACCTACCAGTGAGATAGGATTCAAACCAGCGAAGTGGAATCCCAGTGATGCCCAGAGATGAGAGGGTAGACAGGAGGATCTGATGATTAATAGTGTCAAAAGCGGCAGATAGATCCAGCAGAATGAGGACTGATGATTTGGAGTGTGCTTTTGCAATTCGCAGGGCTTCAGTGACTGAGAGTAGCACAGTCTCAGTTGAATGGCCACTCCTGAAACCTGACTGTTTAGCATCCAGTTTGTTGTTCTGTGAAAGAAACAATGAAACCTGGTTGAAGACAACTCGTTCGAGTGTTTTCGCTATGAATGGAAGGAGAGAGACCGGTCTGTAGTTTTCTATAAGAGAAGTGTTTAATGTAGGTTTTTTGAGCAGTGGAGTTACCCGAGCCTGCTTGAATGCAGTGGGGAAAATGCCTGTGAGGAGGGATGTGTTGATGATGTGTGTAAGTGCTGGTAAGAGTGTGGGGAAAGAGTGGCAAAGTCGTCAGCTGTTATAGACGTGGTGGGAGGTGGTGGAGGGGGACAGAGGAGAGAATTAAATGTTCTGAAGAGATTACGCATGTCTGGAGCGCTGTTGATCTTGTTGTGGAAATGTGAGGATTTGGCAGTGTGGACTTCAGCAGAGAAAGATGAGAGCAAAGACTGATACCTACTCAGGTCCGACAGATTGTTTGATTTGTGCCATTTTCTCTCTGCCGCTCTGAGTTTGGTCCGATGCTCACGAAGAACATCAGATAACCAGGGGTTAGAGGGGCAGCCCGTGCTGGCCTGGAGGAGAGAGGTGTTATCAAGATTGCGCCTTTTCAGAAGGGGCTTAACAGCTGCAGTTTTCAGGGAGTTTGGAAAAGTCCCAGAAAGAAGTGAGGCGTTCACCACTTCTAAGAGATCTGCTTCTAAACAGTTAAGAACATTTTCAAAAAAAGATGTGGGAAGTGTGTCAAGATAGCAGGTTGACGATTTAAGGTGCTGTACTATTTCTTCCAAAATTTTGCTATCAATTGCTTTAAAAAAAAAAAACTTCTTCAAAAGTTCACGTTTAATTCAGTGTGATACTTGTCATTTCTTTGTAATTGTGATTATTAATAGCAATTTCTGAGTTAAAATTGTTTCTACACCAATACACTTGCCCTTTCAGTGCAAAAGTTGCTATGAAAATTAATTTCATGCCACACCTGGTGTATTTTGCATTATTTTTAATGTTGATGTTAAAAAATGCATTTTCATGCATAAAAATACTATTTTTTTATTATTATTAAATAATATATATATATTTTTTAATATTTTTAAATGAACAGCAAAATAAGTAGGTTTTATTGAATAAATATGTAAAAAAAAAAAATAATAATAAAAATAAATAAAAAAGAGAAGAATTAAAAGTCAAAAATATTACTTGTTTGCCTCGGAAGTGAATTTTGCATTATTTTTTATAATTTAATTTTTTGTACATTAAAATATAATTATTTAGCTGTTTTTACTTGCATAATAGTGACAGTTTGCGATACTCAATCTAAAACCTTTCTCAAATACGCAAGGAAATATAATGTCAAGTCAAATTCGGACTGAATGTATGTCTCTCGTGATCTTAAAAACCTTGTCATCTAAAAGCTTCTGCTTAAATGCTTGAACATATGTTTTGTAGACTTATAAATTGTAAATTTCTTCACAAAACTCAAACTAGTTGTTTTGGAGCACTTTTGACTGCAAGTGTATGTTAAAATGTATTTTACGGCTCTGAAAGTGCATGTTAGTGAAAAATGCATGTAAAAAATGTTTAAAAAATTAAAATATATTCAAAATATATTGTGTGTGTGGCTTAAGGAAATATATTTTTCATATTGAAAATTGTAATTGAAAAAAATGTGCTTCAAAGGAATCTTAAAATACTTTTTGGGTAAATAAAAATGTAAATATGTAGTTATTTTTTATAAATCTCTTCACAACTGTAATTAATTAGCATGTGCTGGAGCATTTTGACTGCTAGTGTATGTTAAAGTGTGTTTTACGGCTCTGAAAGTGCATGTACGTGTTGTTGATGGCGTGTTTTTTGTAATGTGTCTGACAGCTTTAGAGGGCTGAGTTACAGCGAAGGCTTTTGCTCGTTCTTTACGGCTCGTCTGTGAGAGTAACAGATGTGTTATCAGGCTTTCGTCTCTAGAGAACTGAGCCAGCCAAAATACAGCTGTGTGTGTGTGTGTGTGTGTGTGTGTGTGTGTGTGTGTGTGTGTGTGTGTGTGTGTGTGTGCGTCTCCGCCCTGCCTCGAGAGCACCGTAATCCTATTTAGTGAAATTATCTTATCTTCCCTCCCTCAATGACAGCGCTAGTATTATCCACTTAATCTTCCCAAATCCAATTCTCCTCAGAGCGACTGGAGAGCGTGAGAGTCGCCCATCCATCATCTCCGATATCATTGATGATCACATGAATCTGATGACATCATGAGGAGAAGTGTGACATCAAACTCAATAACCCAAAATGTACTTTAATTAACGCCTTAAAACACCAGATGGGCGAATATCACGCTCTCGAGTCGTTCCTCTGGCACTGCTATACAAGTAAAAATAGACAAAAAGAAAAGCAAAAAAAATACAAAAATTTTCTAAATAATAAAAATAATGCAAAATGCAGTTCCAAAGCAAAGAAGTAATATTTTTGGCTTTTAATTCTTCTCAGCTGTTGTTCAGAGCCACACAGATTCCAAATCAATAACAAAATGAGTATTAAAAAATGAGTTTTATAGAGCAAATATATATAAATTACTAGTAACTTCATAAAGAATTGCAACATAATGAGGTTTAAGTTGTGAAAAAGTGAAAATTGCTAGATAATTATATTTTCACAAAATATTACTTACTAGCCCTGTATTTTGCATTATTATTATTATTATTTTTTTATTATTATTATTTTTTTGTCCATGAATTTTTTTTTAAAATTATAATAATTATGCAAAATACATTTTCAGGGCCAATAATTAATATTTTTGGCGTTTAATTCTTGTCATTCATTTACCTTCACAGCCATAGATCAGATTCCAAATGAATAACAAAATAAGTATAAAATGGGCTTTAAAAAGTAGATGTGTAATATTTATTTATTTTATTTGTTTTATTTATTTATTTATCTCCATGAAAATATAATATTACTATAAATAATATAATACTTATTAATAACAATAATAATATATATAATTATTTAGCTGCTTTTTCTCAAAAACATAGAGAAACATAATGAAGACAGGACTACAACTGTTTTAACCTACTGTCCATTTACATATTTACTGACCAAAGCTCATTTGTATTCTGATTGACAGTGTTAATATTGGACTCTTGGAAGTGTTGTATTGGTGCAGTGTCTGTATGTGAAGGGGACTGCTCTGTTTGAGATCACGTGGCTCCATACATCAGGAGCAGACAGCGTTTGTTGTGGAAATACTGTTGTGTTCTGCTGTCTGGATGTGACTGTGTTTACCCAGCTATTACATCACTGCGTCCTCACGCATAGCTGCTCACCGATATTACACCAGTATCAAAAGATGTGATCTGACTGATGTTTTTTCAGTGGATTGTCTCATGCAGCAAAATATATACCTGTTTAATAAACCTTTAAATAACAAAAGCACAATTTACATTACTAAATTTACTTCAAGGTGCATGAAAATGCATTTCTAATCTTAAAATACATTTTGGGTAAATTAAATGTAAGATGTAAACTTGTGGGTTTAGGTAAATAATCAGAACTTATTGAAAATATATTGTCAATAGCTTTTAATAATAAACGTGTATATATATATATATATATATATATATATATATATATATATATATATATATATATATATATATATAATTTTTTTTTTTTTTTTTTTTTTTTTTAGGGGTGTCAACGTTAACGCGTTAACGCATGCGATTAATCTAAAATTTTTAACGCGTTAATATTTTTTTAATGCAAATTAATCATGTGATAATGCTTGACCCCAACTTCTTCCCGTCATCGCAGCGTGGAAGGTTATCTATCAGTGTGTGATGAGGTCACAGTGAACCAGTGTTGCCAGGGTCGCAGCACTAGTGGGCTATTTTGAAAATACAGTCGCGGGAAAAATTACAGAGCCGCGGGTTGCGTTTTTTTTTGGGCTATTTTTATAATGTACCGCGGCCACCCAAAGTGTATATAGACAAATAAAAATTAAAATAGATCCTTTTAATAATGTGTATTATAGTTGGAATGTATCCCTGGCAACTTAAGAACGGAGAGCCGGCTGTAAACATCACAAACAACGTGAGTTATAGCAGAGCACGTTAAGGCTTTTACACAGCAGAAATAAACATGACAACAGCCACTATAGATTATATAAGATAATAAACACGTGATTACGATAGGATATGGTTTGTATGTGATTTTCTTGAGATGAATGTGTACATCTGAAATGCTAATTTGTGCAGCGATATAAAAGGCTATAAATAGCATATTTTAACAACAGTAAACGACCAAATTCCACATGTGATCGCAAAAGGAAGTTATTACAAACACTCGATGGTGGTTTAAAATGAGTTCTGACTAAAAGTGTACTATTAATCTCATAAATTGTCTAATGAAGCATGATGCTAATGTTAGCGCTAATGCAAGTGC
>CM077251.1:682500-687955 GCA_039654775.1 Spinibarbus caldwelli | reverse complement strand
ATAAGTTTAAAATAACATATATTCCCAGCTAAAGAAATGTTACTTTTCATAACATTTCCATTAGGTTATGAAAACTGAATGCAACATCTGAATGTCAAACTGTGCATTTATTTATTTATTTATTTACTGTTTAAAAAAATTCTTGGTTATGCAAGCATGAAAGAAACATTTAGTTTTGCAAACATTAGAGGAACATTACTTTTGAATGTTCTCTGAAACAAGCAGTAACATTTAAAAACATTTGATGAGCATGCAACTGTGCACAATTTATAAATAACGGTTTCATGCTGACATTTTGAGAACATTATTACTTTTATTATTAAAGACTTTGAACAAACATTCTATTAATGTTACAGGAAGAACATTTGTTCATATCTACTGTATGTATATATATATATATATATATTATATAAAACATTACTCATAAAAAATGTATCAAAACATGCAGAAAAAATACTGTAACACTGTCTTTCTCTCCCTCCCTCTCCGTCTCCGTTCTCTCTCTCTCTCTCTCTCTCTCTCTCTCAGTCTCTCAGAGCGTCAGCTGTGTGTGTGTGTGTGTGTGTGTGTGTGTGTGTGTGTGTGTGTGTGTGTGTGTCGCAGCGCTCTCGTCTCACTCCTGCTGCTCTCAGGATCTTGATTATTTCTGCTCCTGATCTGGAGGAGCTCCCGTTCTCTCTGGTGTGAGTGTGTTTGTGTTTGATCCACTCGTGTTCTAATGGAACATTTCACTCACACTGGATTTATAAACGCTGGAGGAGTAAAACCGCAGACGTTTACCATGTTTACCTGAGGGCATCTGCAGCTGGACAGCTTCAGTCTGTGAAGAACAGGCCAGAGCGGGGCATGTTGTCACACTTTTCCCTCCGCTGAACAAACCTTCAAATCTGGACTTCAGCGTTAATTCAAGATCATTGGACGCACACTGAGCTCTGTAGCGGGGCATGTTGTCACACTGTGTGGGGTAAGTTGTCACAGCTGTTTACTGACTTGAATATCTGTCTAAAGTTGTCTGTCTAGTAATGTCACTCTCCTTTCATCTTTACATTGTTTTTATTTAAATATATTATTTATACATTTAATACCTGTTATTTTTTTAAATATAGTTTTTAGTTTAGTTTTAAAGTTTTTTAATGGCTTTCAGCAAAATGTGAATAATAAAACAATGATAAAAAATGTATCAAATCAATAAATACTTTACAAAAATATCAAACCATTGTTTTGGCCAACTGAAATTGTTACTGATTAATTTGTGTTAAATTAAAATATATAAAACACGTGTGACAACTTGCCCCGACCTAACATTAATAACAACTACAGAGAACACAACTATGCGGGGTAAGTTGTCACACCTGTATATTGACTTAAATATTTAAATATAAAACATCTAAATATAAATGGCTTAAAAATGTCACTCTCATTTCATCTTTACATTTTTCTTTATTGAAATATATTTAGATATTTAATATCTTTATTTATTAAATACAGTTAAGGGTTTTTAGTGGTCCTAACAAAATGCAAATAATAAAACAATGATAAAAATGATTTATAGATGAAATCTAATACAAAAATATCAAACCATTATTTTGGCCAACTGAAATGGTTTCTGATTAATTCTTATTAAATTAAAACCTGACATTAATGACAAACACAGCAATGTGGGGGTAATTTGTCACAGCTGTTTATTGATTTCAGTTTTGGTCTAAAGTTAAAATATCGCTCTCCTTTCTTCTGCACATTTTCTTTTATAAATATATATTATTTCTGTGAATAATAAAAACAATGATAAAAATGTGTTAAATACATAAATAATTCACAAAAATATCAAACCATTGTTTTGGCCAACTGAAATGGCCACCTGAAATTGTTATTGATGAATATCAGTTAATAATAATAATTATAATAATAATAATATCAGATTAAAACACATAAAACATTTGTGACAACTTGCCCCAACCTGTCTTTTGACCTGAGATTTGAGCGCTTGTGTGAATTCATACGTTCACACACATTCTCCATGAATTAGAAGTGAATCCGGATCTGTAGAACAGGATTGTGATCTGAGTGTGATTGTGATTTCATCACGTCTGGAGTTTCTCAGACTGCGATCATTGAGCAGGTTCAGTGTTTCTGTCCGGCTCCGGTTTCCTCTGGACCATCAGGACTAATCACACACGAGCTGGACACAGATTAGAGTCGCTCAGCCGTGATTTTAACGAGCCCTGCAGAGATCTGACCTGAGACGCTGTAAAACTAGCTCAATCAGCCATATTCACAACTGAGAGGAGTTTAGAGTCGCTGGATTTGTGATCAGGGTCTTTAGGACGATAGAAAAACTTAATATTCTTCACATTCTTTGTTTTTCTACCCAAGTAATAATCTGCACATGACCATCTTTGAATGCTGAAATGCGTCAGTTTTTGTTTCAAAGTTTCAAAGAAAAAATGAAACGATGTTTCATTAATTAAACAACACTGTATTTGTTTCATGTTCATGACAAAAAAAATAAATAAAATTTAAATATATGCCAAATATATGTTGAAATTAAAAATATATCTAGTTTCAACCCTCATATACCAAAATATATTTCAAAATGTTTGAAGCTTTTATTCATGATTTATTTTTATTCAAATCTGTAAATATGTTCACACATGTTAGAAACAAAATAAAAGTTTTTCTTCAAATGTGACACATGGATTAGATTGAAATATATGGAGGGAAAGTATATTTATAATTTTACAAAAAAAATATTTTCAAAAATATACAAAAAATATATTGGAAGAAAATATAGTTATGTAAATTGTGATACGCATTTCAGCAAATTCTGTATATTTGTTGGTCATTTTTTGTGTATTTTGAAGAAAAAAAAAAAAAAAAAAAAATATATATATATATAATATTATATATATATATATATACACACACATACACACATATAAATACATACATACACACACACACATATACATAATATATACATACATACATATGTATATATTAGTGCTGTCAAACGATTGATCGCGATTAATCGCATCCAAAATAAAAGTTTTTGTTTACATAATATGTGTGCATACTGCATATATACATAATAAATATACACAGTACACATATTATGTAAACAAAAACTTTTATTTTGGATGCAATTAATCACGATTAATTGTTTGACAGCACTAATATATATATATATACAGTGGGTACGGAAAGTATTCAGACCCCCTTAAATTTTTCACTCTTTGTTATATTGCAGCCATTTGCTAAAATCATTTAAGTTCATTTTTTTTTCCCTCATTAATGTACACACAGCACCCCATATTGACAGAAAAACACAGAATTGTTGACATTTTTGCAGATTTATTAAAAAAGAAAAACTGAAATATCACATGGTCCTAAGTATTCAGACCCTTTGCTGTGACACTCATATATTTAACTCAGGTGCTGTCCATTTCTTCTGATCATCCTTGAGATGGTTCTACACCTTCATTTGAGTCCAGCTGTGTTTGATTATACTGATTGGACTTGATTAGGAAAGCCACACACCTGTCTATATAAGACCTTACAGCTCACAGTGCATGTCAGAGCAAATGAGAATCATGAGGTCAAAGGAACTGCCTGAAGAGCTCAGAGACAGAATTGTGGCAAGGCACAGATCTGGCCAAGGTTACAAAAAAATTTCTGCTGCACTTAAGGTTCCTAAGAGCACAGTGGCCTCCATAATCCTTAAATGGAAGACGTTTGGGACGACCAGAACCCTTCCTAGAGCTGGCCGTCCGGCCAAACTGAGCTATCGGGGGAGAAGAGCCTTGGTGAGAGAGGTAAAGAAGAACCCAAAGATCACTGTGGCTGAGCTCCAGAGATGCAGTTGGGAGATGGGAGAAAGTTGTAGAAAGTCAACCATCACTGCAGCCCTCCACCAGTAGGGGCTTTATGGCAGAGTGGACCGACGGAAGCCTCTCCTCAGTGCAAGACACATGAAAGCCTGCATGAAGGACTCCAAGATGGTGAGAAATAAGATTCTCTGGTCTGATGAGACCAAGATAGAACTTTTTGGCCTTAATTCTAAGCGGTATGTGTGGAGAAAACCAGGCACTGCTCATCACCTGTCCAATACAGTCCCAACAGTGAAGCATGGTGGTGGCAGCATCATGCTGTGGGGGTGTTTTTCAGCTGCAGGGACAGGACGACTGGTTACAATCGAGGGAAAGATGAATGCGGCCAAGTACAGGGATATCCTGGACGAAAACTTTCTCCAGAGTGCTCAGGACCTCAGACTGGGCTGAAGGTTTACCTTCCAACAAGACAATGACCCTAAGCACACAGCTAAAATAACGAAGGAGTGGCTTCACAACAACTCCGTGACTGTTCTTGAATGGCCCAGCCAGAGCCCTGACTTAAATTCAATTGAGCATCTCTGGAGATACCTAAAAATGGCTGTCCACCAACGTTTACCATCCAACCTGACAGAACTGGAGAGGATCTGCAAGGAGGAATGACAGAGGATCCCCAAATCCAGGTGTGAAAAAACTTGTTGCATCTTTCCCAAAAAGACTCGTGGCTGTATTAGATCAAAAGTGTGCTTCTACTAAATACTGAGCAAAGGGTCTGAATACTTAGGACCATGTGATATTTCAGTTTTTCTTTTTTAATAAATCTGCCAAAAATGTCAACAATTCTGTGTTTTTCTGTCAATATGGGGTGCTGTGTGTACATTGAGGAAAAAAAAATGAACTTAAATGATTTTAGCAAATGGCTGCAATATAACAAAGAGCGAAAAATTTAAGGGGGTCTGAATACTTTCCGTACCCACTGTATATGTGTGTATATATATATATATATATATATATATATATTTGCCATATTGAAACTATATATTGAAACTATGTTGCATTGAGACATATTAAAGCTTCAGCCGTTCCTTCTGAAGAATCACAGTGTAAAGATAAACAGTTTTGTCCCTAAACCTCGACAAACTTGAGACCTCAGGACCAAAATAATGATAAATAATGTATGATGTGACCCCTTTAAAGCATGCTGATGAATTATGAATGATGAATACAGAGCATATTCCCCCAATAATCTGAATAATCAGCCCGTTTACAGGGTCACAGAGCAAAAGCCCTGAAGCTCAGAATGCGAGTGAGTTTTGTATTGTTTTGTTGAATCATTCGGCTCGTGCTGTGAGAACATGTTTATCAAGCTCATTCTGAGAACACTAATGGAAATGTTAATGACTGTGTCTCCCAAAAACACATGCAACGTACAGAAAGTGAGAAAGATGCTGTGCTGTTCTCCAGTACAAGCATCTAAAGTCTCTTAAATCAAGATCCATTAGTTTGAGATGCAAAATAACAGGAGATAAGAAGAGAAATTCATAATGTTTGCCTTTAGGGTCACAAAAAGCAGAAACGCACCTTCATTTTGATCAGTTACTCAGAAAACATGACTTAATATGTCATTT
>CM077251.1:657500-677500 GCA_039654775.1 Spinibarbus caldwelli | reverse complement strand
CTTGATGTTCTAAAAATTTAAACTAAAACTAAAATAAAAATGTATTAAAAACTATAGAAATATACTTAATAGCAAAAATAAATAATAATAATAATAATAATAATAATAATAATAACAAATGGCAAAAACACTTTATTTTTAGAAATAAAATTTCTAAAACTTTAAATTCAACATGAAAGCAGAAAATATAAAATTAAAATTTAATTCAAAATAGGCTATTAGCAAAAACTATAATCCAAAGAATCTTTCTCAAAAAAAAAAAAAAAAATCTTAGTGTGAAAGACATTTTAAAAATCTAATCTAATTTTTCCTCAATAAAGAACCTTTTGCACTGGAAAGATTCTTGGATGTTAAAGGATCTTCACAGACCCATCAATGCCAGAAAAGAATCTTTAAGAGTGTAGTTCTTCTTCAGAAGTGTCTTAGATGTCAGGTACCTTTTAAACATGACTTTGTTTCCCAGCGAGTCTCATCTGTGACCCTGGACCACAAAACCAGTCATAAGGGCCATTTTTTTTAAAATTGAGATTTATACGACATCTGAATAAATAAGCTTTCCATTGATGTATGGTTTGTTAGGATAGGACAATATTTGATATAAGATGCAACTTAGAATAAATGTGACCCTGGAGCACAAAACCAGTCATAAGGGTCAATTTTTCGAAATTGAAATTTATACATCATTTGAAAGCTGAATAAATAAGCTTTTCATTGATGTATGGTTTGTTAGGATAATATTTAGCTGAGATACAACTATTTGAAAATCTGGAATCTGAGGGTGTAAAAAAAATCTAAATATTGAGAAAATCACCTTTAAAGTTGTCCAAATGAAGTTCTTAGCAATGCATATTACTAATCAAAAATTAAATTTTGATATATTTACGGTAGAAAATTTACAAAATATCTTCATGGAACATGATCTTAATATCCTAAAGATTTTTGGCATAAAAGAAAAATGGATAATTTTGACCCATACAATGTATTGTTGGCTATTGCTACAAATATCCCTGTGCTACTTATGACTGCTTTTGTGCTGCAGGGTCACATGTTGTGATGTCAGATAATCATGTCAGAGCTCGTGCTTTTGTGTGACATCAAGTCAAAGCAAGTGATGATTATTCTTGTGGATTTGATCCGTCTGATGCACTGGTTTGAGAATCTGTGTCGTCGTGTCACATTAAACACATCCAGAAGGCACATGCGCTCGTCCTTGAGTGTTTGTTTGCTTTGTCTTCAGCGTTTGACTCAGATGATGTTGATTTATCATTCAAAAGAAATCACTCCTGTGTTTCCCTGGAAACAAAAAGCCGGAGGCATCAGTGATGAGCGTCCATCAGTGTGTTCTGTTCCATCAGCTGCTCTGCAGAACTTATGTGAGCCGTTTGATCATGTTGAGGTTTTAGTGAGGATTTCTGGGTAATGATGATAGTCACTTTAATCTCCAGTAGTTCACATCAAGTTTTGCTGGTTATGATGGCCTGGTTAGTCCCTGCTGGAAGAAGTTTGTAATTACATTTACATTCAGTCATTTAGCAGACGCTTTTATCCAAACCAATCAAAATCAACAAAAGAGACATTTTTTTTTAATTATATAAAATTATTTATAAAATTATAAACAAATAGAATAGAAAAAGTAAGCTAGTGTTAGAGGCCTTTTTTCCTTTTTGTTAATTGTATAATAAATAAAAAGAAAACAAATAGAATGCAAAAAGAATAGAGAAGCTAGTGTTAGTTTTTGTTTTAAAGAAAACAAGCAGTTAGTAAATGAATAGAGTGCAAGTTTAAAAGGGGCAAGGTTTTTAAAGAATAGAATTAGAATAGAGTGCTAGAGTTAGAGGGTCAAATAAAGATGGAAGAGATGTGTTTTTAGTCGATTCTTGAAGCTGTTTGGATTGAGTTGTGCAGGTAAAAGTAAATGAAGATTTGTAAATGTCTGTGAAAGTGATTTAGTGGCTCTTTGGGATGCACAATAATGCGCCGTTCATTTGCAGAATTAATACACGTAATGTAATATTTACACCATCTGACTGAATCTCCTGCTTTGACAGTCAGTCAAAATTATCTGTGCATTCTGACAAAATACTTTTTTTTTTTTTTTTTGCAAGCATCAAATAAATGCCCAATATTTCCTGATATCACATGTTTATTAGTGACTGATTCTCTTTTAGAGGCTGGTAAAATATCTGCAGATGATTAGCAGTGAAAGGGTTATTGGTATGTGTTATGAATCTCACAGATGCAGATGAAATGTCGAATGAAATCTCAGTTCTGCCCTCCAGAGGCGCTTCAGTCTCATCCATGCATTTACTGGATTTCCAGATGGACTTTAATTCGAATGGGATGATTTAATGACTTCAATAAGTGTAATAGTTCTTAGCTCTTGTCATTTAAAATTTAGAGATCTAATGTATTTTTAGATGATTATGATGATATTCTAATGAACTAAATCAATCAACCTTCACAAGCAAAGCTTACTAATTTCTTTTTAAAAACTCTAGCAGTTAAGAGACATTTAAGTGAACATTAAGGTTTCTAACAGACACTTTAACAGTCTAAAAATGATAGTTTCTAAGATTAAACCAGTGCTATTTTAGTATATAGTATAACAGGTTTTATTAATATTTTGAATTTGATTTTATTTATTTTTTTCAGTTTTCATTTAAATGTAAATTTAATTATTAGTCATTTTGTTAAGTGGTTTTTAACATTTTTATTAGTTTTTGTTTAGTTTCTAATTATATTTATTTCTAGTTAAACATTTTAGTACTTAAACTTATTTCAGGTAGTTATAAGGCTACATTTCTCATATTTACTTTATTTAATTTGTCATGTAATATTTATATTTTATTTTATATCAGCTTTATTTCTATCAACAATAGTTTTATTTTTAGTTAACAAAAATAACCTACAAAAAGAATGACTATTTTGGTTTGTTTTATTCTTATTTCAGGTTAAGTTTATTTCCAGTTAGGCATTTTTGTGCTTCAACTTAAATTTATTTCAATTTGTTGCTGAGGCAGTGTTTCTAATTTTCATTTATTTTAAGTTTTTCATGTAATATTTATCTTTCAATTCAACTTTTTTTCAATTAACCACAATGTTTTTAATTCTTATTTTAAGTTAACGATAATAGCCATGTATTAAAGATTCAGAGTATTTATTTACTCATTCATTCATTCATTCATTCATTCAGTTTTAGTTTTTATTGATTTTCAGTTATTTTCAGACATCTTAAATGAAAATTATTAGTGATGCCTTACTAACTAAAATAAGTTTAAGTTTTTCATCTAATATTTAAATTTTACGTTATTTCAGCTTTATTTCAATCATTTTAGATAGACTATTTAGGTTTATTAAGGTTTATTAATAACTAAGGTTATTAGGTTTACTAATTAATTTATTTATTCATTCAGTTTTAGTTCAGTTTAAGTATTTATTTTCTATTAAGACATTTTAAGCACTTAAAAAAACAAAAAAATGTAATGTTGCCTTACTAACAGAAATAAGTTTAAGTTTTTCATCTATGTGTATATTATATGTTATTTCAGCTTTATTTCAATTAACAAAAATGTTTTTTTTGTACTTTTAGATCCAGAGTAGTTTATTTTATTTATTAATTTACTTATTCATTCAGTTTTAGTTTTTATGTATTTTCTGTTAAGACATTTTAAGTGCTTAAAAAAACGAAAATTATTAATGTTGCCTTACTAACAGAAATAAGTTTAAGTTTTTCATCTAATATGTACAGTATTTTTTATGTTATTTCAGCTTTATTTCAATTAACAAAAATGTTTTTCGTACTTTTAGATCCATATTATTTAGGTTTATTTTATTTATTAATTAATTTTTTTCATCCAGTTTTAGTTCAGTTTTAGTTTTTATTTATTTTCTTAGACATTTTAAGTACTTAAAACAAATAAATAAAAAGAAAAAATCCAGACTATTTAGGTTTTTCATCTAATATTCATATTCCATCTTATTTCAGCCTCTTTTTAATTAACCAAAATGTTTTAATAGTTTTAGTTAAGGATAATAACCCTGTTTTAGACATCCAGAGCTGATAAAAGCGCTCACCATGCCTCTGATCTGTGTGTTTCTTCAGGAGATGGACGGAGAGAAGAACCTCACCGTCAGCGCAAACGTCTCCGACGCGCACCTGCTCGCGCACAGCCTGTGGGAGGCGGTCACCATAGCAACCGTCTCCGCCGTGGTCAGCCTCATCACCATCGTGGGCAACGTTCTGGTGATGCTGTCCTTCAAAGTCAACAGCCAGCTGAAGACGGTCAACAATTATTACCTGCTAAGCCTGGCCTGCGCTGACCTCATCATCGGCGTCTTCTCGATGAACCTCTACACTTCTTACATCCTCATGGGCCGCTGGGCTCTGGGAAGTTTGGCCTGCGATCTGTGGCTGGCTTTGGATTATGTGGCTAGTAACGCGTCTGTCATGAACCTGCTGGTCATTAGTTTCGACCGCTACTTCTCCATCACCCGTCCGCTGACGTATCGCGCAAAACGAACGCCGAAGCGAGCGGGGATCATGATTGGATTGGCCTGGCTCGTGTCTTTGGTTCTCTGGGCTCCGCCGATCCTCTGCTGGCAGTATTTCGTCGGAAAGCGAACGGTTCCTGAAGGACAGTGTCAGATTCAGTTCTTCTCCGAACCTGTGATCACTTTTGGCACAGCGATAGCCGCCTTTTATATTCCCGTATCCGTCATGACCATCCTCTACTGTCGGATTTATAAAGAAACCGAGCGGCGCACCAAAGACCTGGCCGAGCTTCAAGGAGTCAACTCTCTGAACGATTCAGACGCACCGAATCAAAAGATTCGCTCGTGTTTCACTTCGAAAGAGGAGCAGCTGACCAACTTCAGCTACGCTTCATCCGAAGATGAAGAGCGCTCGGCTTCTCCTTGCGTCTTCACAGAGACCAGAAACAAAAAGTGCGTCTCGTACAAATTCAAAGACGTGAAGAGCGCTAACGGAGAGGAGAAGCCTTCGTCTTTCTCATCGGCCGAGTCTGTGAACGCACCGTCCTCCTCGTCTTCCTCTAAACCCGTCGAAGGCACGCTGAAGAGCCAGATCACTAAGAGGAAGAGGATGGTTCTGATCAAGGAGAAGAAGGCGGCACAGACTCTCAGCGCGATCCTGCTGGCCTTCATCCTCACCTGGACCCCCTACAACATCATGGTGCTGATCTCCACCTTCTGCTCCGACTGCATCCCGCTGGCGCTCTGGCACCTGGGGTACTGGCTGTGTTATGTTAACAGCACCGTGAACCCTATGTGCTACGCTCTCTGCAACAAGACCTTCCAGAAGACCTTCCGCATGCTGCTGCTGTGCCGCTGGACGAAGAAGCGGCCCGAGGAGAAGCTGTACTGGTGCGGACCGAACCCTGCGGCCGGAAACAAGCTCACCTGAGACACATCTGAGGCCGGACAGATTCACTCTTAAAGGGATGCACTACCATTCAGCGTCTTATGTTTCTGTAGGAAGTCTCTTCTGCTCACCAAGGCTGCATTCATTTGATCAAAAATATAGTAAAAATACTGATATATTTTTAGAATGTAAAACAGCTGTTTTCTGTGTGAATACCTGTTAAACTGTAATTTATTTCTGTGATCAAAGCTGAATTTTCAGCATCATTACTCCAGTCTTCAGTGTCACATGATCCTTCAGAAATCATTCTAATATACTGTTTTGCTGCTCAAGAAACATTTCTGATTATAATCATGTTGAAAATAGTTGTGCTGCCCAATATTTTTGTGGAAACTGATACATTTCCATTCAAAAGATTATATTTATTAAGTAATTAATACTTTTATTCATCAAGGATGCATTAAATTGCTCAAAAGTGACAGTAAAGACATTTATAATGTTACAAAAGATTTCTGTTCCAAATAAATGCTGTTCTTTTGAACTTTCTGTTCATCTGTGAATCCTGAAAAAAATAAAATGTATCACAGTTTCCACAAAAATATTGTGCAGCACAACTGTTTTCAACATTGATAATAATCAGAAATGTTTCTTATAAATGAACATCTTAGAAATGTTAATATAATGAGAAATGTCTCAGCATATTAGAATGATGCTGAAAATTCAGCTGCACATCACAGAAATAAATTACAGTTTAACAGATATTCACATAGAAAACAGCTGTTTTAAATTAGAATAATATTTCACATTTTTACTGATTTTTGCTCAAATAAATGCAGCCTTGGTGAGCAGAAGAGACTTCTTTCAGAAACATTAAACAACTTTATTCCAACAAGAAAAAATGTCCAAAAATGACAAAAAGCTCCATGAACGTGTCTCAAAAGTACCATGAAAATAGCTCCTTTAAATCAACTCTTTACTATATTTGCAGAAGGAATGATTCAGTTAACAGATGAATTAGCTGATTTTCAACTAGCTTTGTATTATTACAGTAATGTATACCAGCAGCCAGATCGCCCGTTTATTAGTCAGCAAAAGTCTGTCAGATGATGCAGAACGAGTCATTTTGTCATTTGTCTGATTTTTGATTTTCCATCTCATGTAGCACTTTTCTTTCTTTTTCTTTTTTGCATTTTTACAGCCAGTTTTTTATTAAAAAACCCCTCTAGCAGTGGATTCCTCCTTTTAATATTTTCACAAGCATTTTTTTGTGTAAATTATTCCTTTAACTCTGTCATAACTAATAATAAGATAGTTTGAGTCGCTGTAAGTTCATCATTGGATTCTGTGATGTTTTCACTTCATCAGTGGAAATAAACACCCACATGTCAATATCATAAGAATATGATGAAGGAACATGTTTCCTGAGTGCAGAACAAACAGCCATCAGAGATGATTTTACTCATGTTTGTCAGTGTTAAAGGGCTAATGTTGTATTTCAAAGGCTTGATGTCAGTTGTACCGCTAAAGATGCCTTATTGTGCCATTATAAGAACAGAGAGGAGCTTTACTGACGGAAGGAAACTCAGAAACAACTCTGAAGATGATTCTGGATATTTGTCGTGTTGATGATATCAAACAAACGATGATGTGTGATTTTTTTTTTTTATCTATAGGTGCTCACAACTCACTGAAAGTGATCAAAGATGCCAGAACTTTCTATTTCGTCAGCTTTATTGCTCTTTCATTCCCTGTAACCCGTGACCGTGTGTGTGACTTTATATCAGTTTCACGAGACCCTTCAAACTCTTCAGTACAAATAATTCTGACATTTAATGTTTATTCAATAAAATGAAATATTTGATCCAGATAATTGATTCTAATGTGTTGAATGGGTTAATAATTCATCACTACACTGCAAAAAATATGTTATTTCCCAGTATTTCTGTTTTGTTTTGTTTTCCAATACAAACATCTAAACATTCTTAAGGCAAGATATATTAACTTGAGAAGCTTATTTTCTGAGAAATATATCAAAATGAAGAGTTTATTCTTAATCATCATAAAGCATTTGGCTCTGTTTTGACCCAGAAGGGATGCAAAAAAATGTTTTTTTTAAAAATGTATAGTTTTTAGTAAGGGAATAAAAATTTACAAATGTTTTAAGACCCTCAAAATACTTTTATGTCTATTAATGAACCAATAAAGCATGAAAAATTCAGCACTTTTTTCATCTGAAAGTGAAATTTCATACAAGTGAAATGAATTTATTTTATTTGAAAACTTTTCAGAGTAATATTGATGTTGTTTTGGTGTTTTGTTCGAAATAAATATGTGAGTTTCATGAATCTGAGCAATCATAATTTACAAATTCAAAGGAATTCAATTAAATTCTTTTCATTCCAATGGGGTTAATACTGATAATTCACAGTTTATATGTTCTACTTCATACAATTTCATACAATGATATATTCAAATTAAATTTATCATAAATATGGACAAATATTTATTTGACGTCATAGTTTTTTTTTTGTTTTTTTTGGTGTGGTTCATGTGTAATTTGAAATTTGAAATTCAACTTTTTAATTAATAAAAAGAGGTAAATGCAGTAATAACATGGTAACATTAAAAAAATTCTGAGATGCTGATCAGATGCAATATGGTTTTTATGGTTTTAGACAAATATTACGTTATGACTATTATAAAATAATGATTCTCTGGTACACACAAAATGTGAAAATAGTCTTCATAAATAGTTTTCCCTGATTTTTCTGACTCCAGTTCTTGTTTTAATCATAATCTCACTTCATTTTGATCAGTTTCTCATCTTATCTTCTGTCATTGTGTATCTACAGTAAATGTGCATGATTTAAGAACATTTGTACTGGAAAACAAGACAAAAATACTGTGAAAGAACATCATTTTTTGCTGTGTAAATCAACCTTTTATTCCCTCAAACACAAATCACCTGACTCAGAGTGAAGCAGGGTTAATTCAGGTTAACTGGACTGTTCTTTCGGAGTGGCTCAGAGTTCGTCTCTCACACAGTCTCCAGAGTGAATTTCTTTGAGCTGCTCTGAGGGCTTCATTCACAGCGCTATTAATTGAGTCCACTGATTCATGACTCTTATTGAGTGACTCTACTGATTCATGACTCTTATTGAGTGACTCTACTGATTCATGACTCTTATTGATTAACTCTACTGATTCATGATTCTGTTAATTGACTTCATTGATTCATGACTCTTTTAATTGACTCTATTGAATCATGACTCTATTGATCGACTCTACTGATTCACGACTATTAATTGACTCTACTGGTCCATGTATCTACTGATTCATGACTCTATTGATTGACTCCATTGATTCATGACTGTGTTAATTGACTCCATTGATTCATGACTCTTTTAATTGACTCTATTGAATCATGACTCTATTAATTGACTCTGCTGATCCATCTACTGATTCATGACTCTATTGAGTGACTCTACTGATTCATGACTCTGTTGACTGACTCTACAGATTCATGACTCTATTGATTGATTCCACTGATTTATGACTCTATTATTTGACTCCGATACTTTTAATCCTTTTATTCCCTCAAACACAAATCTCCTGACTGAAGCAGGGTTAATTCAAGATAACTGGACTGTTTTTTTGGAGTGGATCAGAGTTCGTCTCTCGCACAATCTGCGGAGTGAATCACTTTGAGCTGCTCTGAGGGCTTCACCATCATCCAGGCGTATTTGCACAAGTGCTCTTTGTTGCAGTCTTTCTGCCAGTAGATGACGTTCCTGCGGTTCAGGTTTGCGCCGGCGCACGCGTCGTACCACCAGCCGCCGCCCGCCACGCCCTGGAACTCCAGCCGGGCGCAGTTCTGGAGGTAGTTGTCGTTGTCGCGGTCTTTGGTGGTGAAGCGCTGGTTATCGTGCAGGTAGTTGTCGGTGTCGAGCGTCAGAGCGTCAGCCGCAGTGCCCTGGAACAGCCCCAGACGCAGACGGTACTGCGCCTCCTCATCCTCCAGCAGCACCGGATCGTACTCACCCGTCTTGGTCACGGCGTCCTGGTCCACCAGCTTGATGCCGAGCTTGTACCGGGCCGGGCCGCGGGTCAGCCGGTGCAGGTGCTCATTCCCCAGCCAGTGGTTCCCACTCAGGGATCCGAAGCCGTGCTTGTACTCGTCCCAGCTGCGGTCAAAGTCCACGCTGCTGTTGACCGTGATGTGCTGCACCACCGTCCAGCCGCCCTCCTGCATGGCGCAGTAAACAGCGATGGGTGAGTCTCCGGGGCGGATCATATACAGGCCGTCCCGCGCCTGACCGCCGGAGCTCTGCCACAGATCGTAACAGTCCCGGGGAAACTCTGAGACAGAACAACGGCAGAATCACAACCGAGAAACTGACTCTACTGATTTATGACTCTATTGAGTGACTCTACCGATTGACTCTACTGATTCATGATTCTGTTCAGTGACTCTACTGATTCATGACTCTACTGTTTGACTCTACTGATTCATGACTCTATTGAGTGACTCTACTGATTCATGACTCTACTGTTTGACTCTACTGATTCATGACTCTATTGAGTGACTCTACCGATTGACTCTACTGATTCATGATTCTGTTGAGTGACTCTACTGATTCATGACTCTACTGTTTGACTCTACTGATTCATGACTCTATTGAGTGACTCTACTGATTCATGACTCTACTGTTTGACTCTACTGATTTATGACTCTATTGAGTGACTCTACCGATTGACTCTACTGATTCATGATTCTGTTGAGTGACTCTACTGATTCTCTGACTCTATTGAGTGACTCTACTGATTCATGACTCTACTGTTTGACTCTACTGATTCATGACTCTATTGAGTGACTCTACTGATTCAAGACTCTATTGAGTGACTCTACATATTCATGACTCTACTGATTGATTCTACTGACTCAAGACTCCACTGATTCATGACTCTATTACTCTATTAATTATAAAATTATACAATACTATAAATATATACTGTAAAATAATACTAGAATAACACTGTTCTGAAGAAAACGTTTGTCTTGATAAACTTTCATCAGTCTTTAATCTGTTAGTAGGCGTTATCTCTAGTGTTTGTTAACCTGATCTAATTAGTCTTTATCAGGACTAATTATATGAACACACCCTGAGTCCTGCTTGACCTTTGACCTCTGCTCTGATGGGTCAGATGTCATAGTGGGTTAGTGGAACCAAATCTGTTTTAAATTCATTCAAACAGACTAGTATTTCTGTATCTGAAACAAGCTGTTGAGTTTGAGTCATTAGATTAACGAGCAATAAATTACTGTGACTTATAACAACAGCAGCCTAAAACTAGGACTAAACATATTTGTTAACATTAATATAATTAATAAGAGGCCCAGGTGATGTCAGATTATGAAGACAAGCATTTATTTCTGTAGAATATTTGAAGATGAATTAATAAGCAGTGCTGAAGTAAAACAGCATAAGTGCCGGTCTGACCTTTCTGTCCGAGGTTTAGGATGAGTTTGTGCTCCTCTGGAGCGAGCAGATGGATGTTTTTGGCAGGAAGTGCTTCGGTTTGAAAGTGCGCCAGCAGGAAGAGACAAACCCACAGCCTCGCCATCATCTGAACGAGAGACAGAAGAGAAAAGCATGAGAATCACGGCAGAGGAATGATCTGGAGTCATGAGCAGGGGCGAACTTACAGTGTAGGGGGCCTTTAGCTAATTTCAGGTATGGGGCCCCAACACAATTTCTATATGCTGTTTTACATCTAACCCTTATTTTGCTTGCTCTCTCTCTCATAGGTTATAGGTATAACTAATTTATTCACCCCTTCACAACTTAAATAATTAGTAAATAATTAGTCAACCTGATCCTGTTCTAAAGCCATATTAGGCTGCCTTATTTTTTTCGGGTCACAAAAAAAGACATTATATAAAAAATAAAAATGCTTGCATTTGTCCATTTAATGAAATGTAAACTTCTTCATCAACCTTTTTACAAAAAGGCTTCAAATGTCATAAAAATGATCCCATGCAACTCGTTCCATATTCAAAGTGTTCTTAAGGCGTATGGTAGGGTTTGCCGAGAAACAAATCAAAAATGTAATCTATCATTAAGAGAAAATAATAATAAAATATTAAGTTGCCAAATGAGTTTGAAGTGATACATGATATAAAGTAGTGCTGGGCAATGATTAATCGCATCCAAAATAAAAGTTTTTGTGTACATAATATATGTATGTGTGCTGTGTATATTTATTATGTATATATAAATACACACACATGCATGTATATATTTAAGAACTTTATGTTATGTTTACATGTTAAATATATTTATATATAATATAAAATTATATGAATATAAATATGTACATGTAAATACATGTAAATATTTTCAAAATATATACTGTATGTGTGTGTATTTATATATACATAATAAATATACACAGTACACACACACATAAACAAAAACTTTTATTTTGGATGTGATTAATCACGATTAATCATTTGACAGCACTATTATAAAGTATTTTACATTGACGATTAAGCACTGGCTCAAAATAAACCAGACCTGTACGCGTATTTAAATTTTCATATGGTTCCTTATTAGTTATTTATTAGGATTGGAAGAGTCTATAAAACTGGGTGCATGTCTTTGTTCTGTATTCTGTTTGTAATGTGTGAGGTTTTTATATGAAGGATTTGTTACATTAGTTTTTTGGTACAGATAGTTATTTTATTATAATCATTTTGGTTATTTATATATGTAATGATTTTTTTCTTTCTTTCTAGTGACATGAGATGCAAATTAGCACCTGCTATAATCTCTATTTGCAGTGCATTTTTTCCAGAATCAAGTTTATTGTATTGTCCCTATCCAAATAAACATATAAATAAATTAGTGCTGTCAAACTATGAATCGCGATTAATCGCATACAAAATAAAAGTTTTTGTTTGCATAATATATGTGTGTTCTGTGTATATTTATAATGTACTGTATATATAAATACCAATAATTAAAGCAAAGGCTCAGGAAACCTTTGCAGGTGTTTTGAGTTGATTAGCTGATTGGCATGTCACCATATTCTAATTTGTTGAGATAGTGAATTGGTGGGTTTTTGTTAAATGTGAGCCAAAATCATCACAATTAAAATAACCAAAGACTTAAACTACTTCAGTCTATGTGCACTGAATTTATTTAATGCATGAGTTTCACAATTTGAGTTAAATTACTGAAATAAATGAACTTTTCCACGACATTCTAATTTATTGAGATGCACCTGTATTATACAGCCTAGAAAGTCTCTCTATAATCCCTCTATAATCACAAAAAGCTGTCATTCACTTCAGTTCATCGTAATCTCACGATGTTGCGTTAATCAGTGAAGCTGTCTGCAATGCACAATGAATCTATTATTTACATCATATCTACACGTTGTTATAATGAGAGGATTCACGAGCTTGCAGAACTCAACACTTGATAAAAACTCTGGATTTTGAGCAGTGAGTGAACATTTGACGCTCTCCAGAACACAAATTTGCATTTGCCAAATATGTTTTGCCAATATCAAATGGGGCCCCCTGATTCCCCGGGGCCCTAAGCGGCTGCTTACCTCGCTTCTTGGTTAAGTCCGGCCCTGGTCATGAGTGAGCGATACCGCTGAGAGAGTGTGTGACCGACAGCAGCAAGAGAGAGAAGCAAAGTGTTGATCCGTGTGCTACTATCAGCGCTGGACTTCAACCCATCACTGCAAGGGTTAAAACCTTTATCTGGACTCTTCAGTGTAGTTTCATTTGTTTTATCTGATTCATTTCACCCTTTGACTCTGTTTTGCAACAGCAGTGACTGAATCATCACCTGATTCCCGGCTGAACCCAGACCTCCGGCAGAGATCCGGCACATCACAGGAATCACCCGTAAGTCTGTGTTTTACAACTGATGAACTTCTGTCTGTCTTCATGCATATCAACAGATCAAATTCAGCAGAAATTAGATATTATATTCTGCATAAAGAAAATCGTTTTTTTTTTTTTTTTTTTTAGTACCGTTAACATGTTTTGATTTATTAATATATTATTATTTATATAAAATTATTATATATAAATTTTAAATCTAATGACAGTCATTATGGACAATTGTTAAATTGATATAAAAATATCATAATGGAAAACTATTTAAATTCTGCATAATTTTCTGGTGACTTTTGTAGTGAATTTGATGAAGATCAGCATTTACAGCGGTTTACTCTGTCAATACTCTGAAGATCAGCGGTTTACTCTGTCAATACTCTGAAGATCAGCGGTTTACTCTGTCAATACTCTGAAGATCAGCGGTTTACTCTGTCAATACTCTGTCAATTCAGGCATGTGTGTGTGTGTGTATTATAATGTGTGTGTGTGTGTATGTCGCTCTCCTAGGAGAATCTCAAACACACACACACAAACACATACACACACACATATACATACATACACACACACACACACACACACACACACACACACACACACTGTAAGTGTTTCTTAAACAACTGCAATTAATAGTTTATAATAATTTATTCAGAGGCGTAAATTCATTCAATAAATAAAATGATCTGGTAACATTTTACAATAAGGTTCCATTATTTAACATGAACTAACAACGTACATATTTCTAAAGCATTTAGTAATCTAAGTTCATGTGAATTTAAAACAGTATTAGTAGTATTCAAAACATTTATTATTAATGTATTAATACATATATTAAAATTAAAAGTTGTATCTGTTAATATTTAAAGGGCCTGAGCTGATGTGAACAAAAGATAGGGTTTCTGCAGGTTTTATAAAATCAATTTAAGACTATTTAAAGACTTTTTTAAAGAACAATTAAAGAAAATTTAAAGCAAGTTTGAAAATATAACTTCGAACAAATTTCCTTTACTTTTAAATTTGTTTTAAAATTTGAAAATAACTTTTACTGTACCTTTCACCTTTTTTCATTTTGTAGCCTACTTTTGACATTTTTAAGGCCTTATTCTGTGGAAGGATGAATTGAGACTTTTTAAGACCTGCAGAAAACCTGAACAAAGAACAGTTGTGTTTTGCAAAGATTAATAAACACTGTAACAAATATATTGCTTGTTGGTTAGTGCATGAACTAACATTAACTAATGAAACCTTATTGTAAAGTGTTACTGTGTTATATTGTGAAACTGAAGCAGCTTGAATAATCAAAGATACAGTCAAGATTCAGCAGCAGTATAATGACATTCACATATAAACACAGATTAAATATTGTGTTCTGACCGACTGAAGTCTTTGGCTTTACTAAACACAGCAGATACACCTAAAATAAAAATAAAAGCATTTTCATGCTCTTTACTTTTGTTTTACTCTGCATATGACGTGAGGTGCACAGTGCACATTAATCTTTCATTTTCCGCCTCGAAGCTCCACCCCTTGCACCCAGAGCTCCGCCCCGAGGGCCTCTGGCTCCGCCTCCTGCCTTCCCTTGACTTTTAGGTGATGAGAAGAACTTGGTCATGAGCTCCGAGACGTCTGGAAGCTCCTGATTGGAGTTCAGCATGTTCATGGACTGCTCCATCTCCTGCCAATCAATCAATCAATCAATCAATCATGTGATCAATCAGAGCGAAGCATTCATGCAGTGTGAAGGAGTTCATACCCGTCTCATCTCGGGATCGCTGGGGTTGAAGACTTTAGGAAGAAGAAGGATTACGAGGAGAGGAAGAACCATCATGAGAACCTGAGAGAGTGAAGAGTAAAGCGTGAAGCTGCGGTTTCAGGACGAGAGTAGGATTCACAGAAGGGCTGGGTATTGTTTGAATTTGATCAATTCCAATTCTGATTCTTATTGATTCCCAGTTTCGATTCCAATGTGGTTTAAAACAATGAAGTCAAACATTTAGATATCAAATATATTTATTCTGATACATAAAAACTGGACTCGATTAAGAGCTGATTGTGTGCAAAACAGAGCTGCATGATTCCAGATAATTTGAGACTTTTTTTTTTTTAATGGAGGTTGTAGTTCTCTCGCAATTCTGAATAAAAACATTAGACAACTAAAAATCTCATGGAATTTCTGAATGGAATGATTCAATGACTCACTTGTTTCATTACTGGATGAATCAGTGTTTTTGAATGAATCTCTTGAATGAATGATTCAAAGAAAAATACATTTTTAACAGCCCCTTTTCGCCAGCTAAACAAAAAAGATGTGCACACAGGTGGAACCGAAATTTTAATTTTACAACAAGTATCCGATTCCTGACCTTAAGTATCTGATTCTGGAATTGAAATTGATTTTCGATTCCCAACCCTATATGTGACCCTGGAGCACAAAAGCAGTCATAAGTAGCACAGGTATATTTGTAGCAATAGCCAACAATACATTGTATGGGTCAAAATTATCCATTTTTCTTTTATGCCAAAAATCATTAGGATATTAAGATCATGTTCCATGAAGATATTTTGTAAATTTCTTACTGTAAATATATCAGCTTAATTTTTGATTAGTAATATGCATTGCTAAGAACTTCATTTGGACAACTTTAAAGGTGATTTTCTCAATATTTAGATTTTTTTGCTCCCTCAGATTCAGATTTTCAAATATTGTCCTATCCTAACAAACCATACATCAATGGAAAGATTATTTATCAGCTTCAGATGATGTATAAATCTCAATTTCAAAAAATTGACCCTTATGGCTGGTTTTGTGGTCAAGGGTCACATTTCCCAGCGACGCACCATCGGGTTCATGAGGAAGTCGGACCAGCCCCAGGTTTCCCGCGGGATGAAGTATGAATGCAGACCGACGCTCCTCATCTGAAGCGGGTACGGCAGTCGGATCACCTCTGAGGTCCTGATGTAGTTGACCACACGAGCCCTGCACGAGCAACAAACCTTCACCACTGACTCAACGCACATTAAAATCAATGAAACAGCAGATCTGACGCTCCTCTGTATGATTCAGTGTTAGTTTCACACAAACATTGGTGGAGCACCAGTGTAAGTGTGTTTTACAGCAGTAACTGGATCAAAGCTCTCATCCACACCTCATCTTCCCTGTGGTGGTGATGTCGACCCGCACAGGCTGGAATCTGTAGGTCGGAGAGGAGATTTCCAGAACATACGATCCGGACGGAACGTCGCTGACTGTGAAACTTCCATCATCTCTGCGGAAAGAAGCAGGACTGATCTGGAACTGAGAACTTTCTTCAAACATACTGAGAACATTTGGTTATTTTTTTAAACCAAATAAGAACATTCGGTAACACTTTATTTTAGGGTCTCTTAATTAGTTGCTTATTAGCATGCATGTTACTAGACTATTAGCCATTTATTAGTAGTAATTAAGCACATATTAATGCCTTATTCTACATGACCTTATTCTACATCCCTAATCCTACCCAACACCTAAACTTAACAACTAATTACTAACTATTAATAAGCAGCAAATTAGGAATTTATTGAGGGAAAAGTCGTAGTTAATAGTGAATAAGTGTTCCCTATTCTAAAGTGTTACCGAACATTCTTCAAACATACTGAGAATGTTTGTTTGTTTGTTTGTTTATTTATTTTGGAAACCAAATAAGAGTGTTCTTTTAATGTACTGAGAACATTTGTATGTATTTTGGGAACCAAATAAGAGCGTTCTGGGAACGTTGTGTGAATGTACTGAAAACGTTTGGTTATTTTTTTGTAAACCAAATAAAAACATTCTTCAAACATACTGAGAACATTTGGTTATTTTTTGGGAACCAAATTAGAATGTACTGAATGTTTTTTTTTTTTTTTTTGAAAAAAAAAAAAAAAAGAACGTTCTTTTAACATACTAAGAACATTTATATATACCAAATAAGAATGTTGTATAAATGTAGTGAGAACATTTGTTTATTTTTTGGGAACCAAATAAGAATGTTGTTTGAATGTACTGGGAATGTTTGGTAATTTTTTTATAAACCAAATAAGAACGTTCTGGGAACGTACTTGTCAGGATCATGGACCTGTCTGTGAGTGTTTTTTCCTCATGTTAATTGTTAATTTGATTCCAGGTGTGTCTCGTCTTCCTCCCCTGATTGTCCTGTCCTTAAAAGCCCCAGTCCATTCAGTTCATGTTTGTCGGTCTTTGAATGTCTTCCCTGCCTGTGTTCTGTGTTTCCCCATTGGATTAAAGACTCTCATTTTGTGTATTCCTCGTCTCCTCGTTCCTGGTTCCCGTGCATCCCGTGAAGTGTGACAGAAAGACTGACCAAAGACAGTAACTTCCGTGTGTTTACCCTCCGTTTTGTTTCCCATTTTTTCCCAGTGTTTTTCTTTCCGTTGTGTCTCTAAGGATCCCCTACTTCGCCCCGAATTCCTCCTCCTCCTGCTGGAGCAGGGGGAGCGTTTGCTTGAGGACCATACTAGACTGCTCTTGATGCTAGCTAATAACATCGGCTACCCGGACGACGCGCTCTGCGCGTTCTATGACGTCAGCCTGAACACCGTGTGCAGAGCGCTGTCGTCCGAGGATGGTCCTCGAGCAGAATTTGCCGCCTTCGTGGAGTTGACTCTGGTGAGAAATGGATCGCCACTCACCATCTGCCCCTTGGATGATCTCGCCAGATCCACTCCTGACCCAGAGCCCAGCCCACCAACTCCCCGCGGTGCAGAGCATAAGCCCAAGCCCACCGATGACGGAGAGCCCATTCCCGCCGCAATCTGCGAGCCAGCGCAAATCCGAGCGACTGAGCGGAAGATCGCCCTGGAAGTTGAGTCCAACATGTCAGACCAGGTGCGAGAGCCGGTGACAGTGCCCACCACGAGGGAGCAAGCCGTGGTTGGTGTGAGCACGGAGTGGAGCTCCGCCCCCTGCATCACGGCTGAGGGTGAGCTGATCGTGCATCTGGGGCTGCTAGACTGGGAGGGGGATCTGATTGATTGGGAGACGGATCTGGAGGCTGACATTCCCCCTCTCCTCTCTCCTTCATCCTGGCTGGTCCCGTCCAGCCCTCCTTTGTCTCCGCTGGTCCTGTCAGGCTCCGCGCCTCCAGAGCGCCCTCCAGTGCCTGCTCCTCGAAAGTGCACTCCAGTGGCCACTCCCCGAAAGCGTCCTCCAGAACAGGCGCCTCCAGAGCGCCCCCCAGTGTCGGCTCCCGTTCCAGAGTTTCACCCTGAAAGCCCAGAGGCTGACAAATGCCCACCCTCCCACCTGCTCCTGCCTCCTCCACCGCTGTCGTCTGGCAGCCCCTCTGCTCGCCCTCAGCCCTCCATCAATGCGGTGCGAGCTCCGCGGGTCTGCCATCCTCTATCGCCGTGGCTGGAGAACCCCTCACCTCCGCCTCCAGCCTCCGAGGCCCGGACTCCGCCTCGGCCCGTAGACCCAGCTGCTCCACCTCAGCTCCTAGCTCCCTCGCCTCCACCGTCATCCATCGATCCACCAGCTCCACCAGGCTCCCTCGTCCCTTCGGCTCCGCCTTGGTCGGGCGTCGACCTGCTATCGCCTCAGGACTCTGCTCCTCTGGCTGCACCTCGTCGCTCTGTCCCACCGGCTCCGTTGGGCTCCTTCCTCCCGCCAGCTCCACCTTGGTCCTCAGTTGCTCTGCCTCCGCCGCGGATCTCCGGAGCTCCGTCTCCGCCTCGGTCGCCAGAGCCCTCGGCTCCACCCTGGCCCTCCGGATCCTCAGCATCCCCCTGGCTCATTAGCTCTCCGTCTCCGCCTCGGGCTCCTCCACCACCTGCTCGGCCTCCGTTGGTCGGGCCCCTGGAGTCGGCGGCTATTCCTCCTCCCTCCGTCGGCTCCACCGTGGGTCGACATCATGGCTGTGGTCTGGGTCCTGCTAGACTCCTCCTGCTCCGGATCCCTCCTGTCTCTTCCCTGGCTCCTCCCTCCTTCGTCGCCTCCCTGGTCTCTGTCAGCCGGCCCCCTCCCGGGGGTTCGTCCTCCTCCTGAGCCTCCTCCTTAGTTCCCACCCGCCCCTCCCCTTTGGACGTTACTACGGTGTGAGGATGCACCTTCCAGGAGGGGACGTTATGTCAGGATCATGGACCTGTCTGTGTGTGTTTTTTCCTCATGTTAATTGTTAATTTGATTCCAGGTGTGTCTCGTCTTCCTCCCCTGATTGTCCTGTCCTTAAAAGCCCCAGTCCATTCAGTTCATGTTTGTCGGTCTTTGAATGTCTTCCCTGCCTGTGTTCTGTGTTTCCCCATTGGATTAAAGACTCTCGTTTTGTGTATTCCTCGTCTCCTCGTTCCTGGTTCCCGTGCATCCCGTGAAGTGTGACAGTACTGAACGTTTGGTTATTTTTTGTAAACCAAATAATGTACTGAGAACATTTGGTTATTTTAGTTTTGGGAACCAAATTAGAACGTTCTGTGAATGCACTGAGAGTGGTCGGTTATTTTTAATTTTTTTTTTTAAATGATTTATTTTTTTGGGGCGGAAACAAATGAGAACGTTCTTTAAAAGTAGGCCCTACTGAAAGTCTGGATATTTCTGGCATCCAAATAAGAATGTCATAAATACTTAAAGAAAACTTTCCTGTCTAACCAACAGAACGTTAGAACCTGTGATTTGGGAACCTGAAGCTAACGATCTCAGAACGTTCTGGGAACCACAAACTGCTGAAG